>PVJC01045146.1:0-13818 GCA_004026665.1 Murina feae | reverse complement strand
GGTCAAATAAGATTATAGCTATTTTTGCTCCATCCTTCCTCACCCACAGTTCCTAAATTAGTGATTAACACTAATTTAACTATGTTCACTAGTGTTTATTTCCATATTTTCAATGACTATTTTACCTAATTTTTATTTAATTAATTTTAAATATTACCAACATGTTAATATGAAAGATATGGTTCATAAAATTTCCTGCATTTATTTTTCTTCACATTTTCTCTGGAACTCCTTTAGTAGATGTTGAAACTCTTGGGTTCCTCCACAAATAAGTACACTAATTTTCTAATCATTATTCTTTTCTTTGTTCATTTCTCTTCTCCTTCCTGCTATTCTTCCTTTGCTTTTAAAAAAAAAAAAAATATATATATATATATATATATATATATATATATATATATTTTATTGATTTCAGGGAGAAAGGAAGAGGGAGAGACAGATAGGAACATCTTTGATGAGACAGAATCATTGATCAGCTGCCTTCTGCATGTCCCACACTGGGGACCAAGGCTGCAACTCCGGCATTTGCTGTGACCAGAAATCATTCAGCAACCTCCTGGTTCATAGGCTGATGCTCAACCACTGAGCCATCCAGGCTATTCTTCCTTTTTTTTTTTTTATTCTGGGAGATTTTTCTGGAATTTTTTTCCTGAATCTATTAAATTTTTAAAGTCAACAGCATGTTATTTCCAAAAGTACTTCTTTATAGAACTCTGTTAATATTTCATTGCTATATAGTCTCTTTGTTTCTGTGATAATAGTTACAGTATTGTATCATTTGTATGTGTGTGCTCTTCTATTTCTTGCCTTGTTTTTTGGTTTGATCTACTTCTCATGCTAGGGCTTTCATCAAATTTTTGTGATCTTCAGATGAACATTATGACCAGAAAGATTATTCAGATGAACATTATGACCAGAAAGATTAATCTTTGTGCAAGTATGAGCTTGTGAGACGGTGGGCTTTACTGTACAGCATTAAGTCAGATATCTATGTGTTTCCTTGATGTGACTCTAAGATTTCATTATTTCACAAAAGAACCTTTCTGTCATATGATACCCGGCAACCATCAGCACTTCTAGAGTTCAGTAGTAGAAAGGGATTGGGAACCTCTGCTATATTTAAAGTTTTATTCATCCTCTTCTTTATGGTACTCTTATCTACTTTTCCTGTCATTATTAAATTTGAAGACTCTCCTTTATACTTTGTCTGGATAATAAATTCCTATTTCCTTCCAACTAGGAGATTTGGGCACTTTAATAGCTCTTTTTATAACCATTTTATTTAAACTTCACCTTTCACTCTCACCCATAAAGCCTTTCTGTTGACAGCTGTATTACAAATTACTTTGCTTTTAGGTGTTATCCTCATCTGCTGGCTTTTCACTTCAGCCACCGAGTTCTGTAGTTAATTTACAGTCCTTTATTTTTTTCCTTTCAAAATTTCCTAAAACTTTTCACCTCCTGATATCTCCTCAACCTTTTAGTTTTTATGAGTATGGGCTCCCTTTCACCCCCTTACTATCATTTTAATGGAGTAGAAGGAAGATATGGAAATAAATGCACTTATGCACCACTTAATGATGGACATACATTTTGAGATTCATTTCATCACTGTGCAAACATCATAGAGTATATTTACACAAACCAACATGGTAGGGCCTATTATATACCTAGGTTACATATATATAAACTGTGGGACCACTGTCATATATGCGGTCCATTGTTGACCAAAATGTCATTATACAGTGCATAGCTGTATCTTATTTAACCATACATCCTCTCTAATAATACTTCTATTTCATTTTTTTATCTTTTAACCATAGGCTCTCTCAATTTTATATACAAATACAACCTTTCACCTGCCACATACAGGTATTTCTCTTATTTTACTAATTTATGAAGTGTGCAAGGTTACATTTAAAAGCAGTTTAAACTACATGCATCCATGACTGTCTTTGTATTTGAGATTTCTTTTATATGTAGGGTAGGTTTGAAATAGAGTTTATTTATATAGCATATTTTTAAATTTATTAATGTGGAGAAATTCACAAGTGTTACTGATGTGGATGATGACAATAGCTGCTTTATTGGATGTAAACTACATGCCAGGCACTAAATATTTTATAGTTATTAATTCTTCAATGCTGATTTTTTTATACCCCCTTTTAGAAGAGCCCTGGGAAATTTATAAAGACACATCATGAAAGACTTGTGAGTTAAGTCTCATCCTTCTCCATGAAAATACAGCTAAGGAAGAACTCAGAAAACATAGGAAACAGAAAAATATTTCCTCTGGTCACAGACATTGATTCCTAAGATATGCCTGTTTTGCCTAACCTCAGGATAGTCAATGTGAAAAGATTTTCATCATAAATTCAACTTCCTTAGATATCTGAGAATTGATATTGGAGAGAAACCATATGAATTTAGTTCATGTGAAAAAGCTTTCATCTATGTGACACATTAAGAGACACTAAAGAAGTCTTATTGGAGAAAATATCTGCATGATAATAATGTTGAAGAGCCTTCCGACTGAATCAGATCTCCTTCAGCATGATCAAATTCACATCAGAGAGCAATCTTGTGAGTGTAATGAATGTGGAAAAACCTTTAGCCTGGAGCAAAACCTCATAGAGCATAAGAAGATGCACCCAAGAGAGAAATCGCATGAATGTCATGAATGTGGTAAAGTATTCTCTCAAGTCTCATCCCTTACTCTACATTTGAGAAGTCATACAAGAAAGAAATTATATAAATGCAGTAAATGTGAAAAGGCCTTTAGCCAGAAGGGAAACTTCCTTTCTCATCAGAAACATCATACTGAAGAGAAACCTTATGAAAATGGGGAAGCTTCTATTCAGATGCCAGGTCTTATTAAGCACCAGAGAAATCATTCTCAAAACAAATCGTATGCATGTAAGGAGTGTGGGAAAGCCTTCAATGGCAAATCATATCTCACTGAGCATGAGAAAATTCATATGGGGGAGAAACCATATATATGTGATCAATGTGGAAGGGCCTTTAGCCAGAAACAATACCTCATTAAACATCAGAATATTCATAGTGGAAATAAACCCTTTAAATGTAATGAGTGTGGAAAAGCCTTTAGCCAGAAGGAAAACCTCATTATCCATCAAAGAATACATACTGGAGAGAAACCCTATGAATGTAAAGGGTGTGGGAAAGCTTTCATCCAGAAATCAAGCCTCATTAGACACCAGAGAAGTCATACAGGAGAGAAACCCTATGTATGTAAGGAATGTGGGAAAGCCTTCAGTGGTAAATCAAATCTCACTGAGCATGAGAAAATTCATATTGGAGAGAAACCCTATAAATGTAATGAATGTGGAACAATCTTTAGGCAGAAGCAATACCTCATTAAACATCACAATATTCATACAGGAGAGAAACCCTATGAATGTAATAAATGTGGAAAAGCCTTCTCTCGAATTACATCACTTATTGTACATGTGAGAATCCACACAGGCGATAAACCTTATGAATGTAAAGTATGTGGGAAAGCCTTTTGTCAAAGCTCATCTCTTACTGTGCATATGAGAAGCCATACAGGTGAGAAGCCCTATGGTTGTAATGAATGTGGAAAAGCTTTCTCTCAGTTCTCAACTCTTGCTCTACATATGAGAATCCATACTGGAGAAAAGCCTTATCAGTGTAGTGAATGTGGGAAAGCTTTTAGCCAGAAGTCACACCATATTAGACACCAGAGAATTCATGCTCATTAAAGTTCTATGAAGGCCTTGAACTTAGAAAACCTTCAACAGAATTCATATTTGTAGTATATCAAAAAACTCATCTTACAATAAAGTGACATGAACATGGAAAATCCTTCAACACTAACTTAAAATACTGAGATTTTAAATAAAAAGTATAGTGTTAAGAAAACTTACATATCCAGAGCCAACACAATAAACATTGTTAATGCTGTACTTCTTAGCATTTTCATTGAAGTAAAGATGCAGTCATGGACACCAATCAGCGTGGTTCTGGAAGGCCTAACTAATTCATTAAGACAAAGGTATAAAGATTTATAATTAAGAGAAAAAAAATTTCATGTTATATGTTTTGCTATATGGGTAATCATCAATTATTTACTCTTTTCTAGTCATTAAAAAATAGATTATGACAATATTGTATCCTGAAATATATGCATGCCTTTATGAGGAATTGGTAATTGACAGATGTGTATCACAGGTTGGTAGGGAAATCATGCATGAGTCAAAAGTGGACTCAGGGTAATTGACTCTTCAATGGAAAAGTATTAAGATATTTGCTGTCATCATACATTAAAATATTTACTTATTATAGAATCCAATAATATTGAAGACTAGAATGCAAAATGTGAAACAGTAATATAAGAGATTTATAGGAGATTGTTTTTAAAACCTTGAAGTAGCAAAGAATTTCTAAAACTTATTCCAGAATACTCACTCTTGAGTATATATACATGTACCCAAGAAACATAATATGTACCCAGGGATTCATGTACCTTAATATTCATTGGATCATGAATTATATTAGCTAAATATTGGAAACAAATGTCTGTCTCTTGTGAAATGGTTGAATAAAATGATATAGTCACACAGTACAATATTTTCTAGTAGTTAAGTACAAGTTAAATATAATTTAACAAGGAAACACCTGAAAAAGTATATAGAGTGAAGAAAAAAATATCTGTGTAAATTTGAATGAAGTCACCACTAACCAACACCAGTATTAAGCATTGGTTATGGATGGACATTTTGATGTAAAACTGTGAAGAATGGATTGCAAGGATACACATTCAGTTCCCAAAAGTGGTTTCCCCCAGAAAGAAAGGAAGTGGAAGGGAAGTGGGATCAAGCATGCTAGTTAAAGAGTACTTCAGTTTTGTATCTAAACATCTGTCCTTAAAAAGAAATAAAAATTCCATGTAACCATAACAAAATGTTAATTAATTCTGAGTTGTGGCAATATATGTGTTTATTTTATTTTTTGTGCTATTTCTTTTAAACTTCTGAAAATTAAAAAAGATAGAGATAAGAGTAGGGAACCTACACACACAAAGTACATGTTAAAATGCGTTCACATTCTCAATCAGATGCCAATTTTTTATTAAAAATACTTCTGAAATTATATCTTTTAAATATAAAAAAATTTTAATTGTGATGGCAGCTTAACAGATCCAATTATTTTAATTTACTCTCACATGTCACATTACTGTGTGTGGTTTCTGTTAAGAAGTTATAGCATGATTTTGCAACAGGTTGGTTGAATCACATACATGTAAAGATTATATTTAATAATATATGCACAGACCTGATAGAGGAAAGAATTCATTTTCATTGAAACGTTTATCAGAAAATTCAATACCCCATATAACCAGTATTGGCAATGGAAAATAAACCATTTAAAAATGAGGAAACCATGTTGCTCTCACATTTTTTAATATGCCAATGAGTAAAACATCCACTCTTATGGTTTAGCCTCAATTGTAACCTCACACTAATATTTTTCTCTATTTTGCTAGACATAATCAATTCCCTTTTGTTTGTTTCCTTAGAGAAAAGGGTTCTGAAAAGAGAGATAGACCTAAATAGTATTTTATTTTCAGCAAATCTTTTAAAAAATTTTTTGAAAGGGATGCTTGATCCCTTTTCACAGCAATTTTAACTGGTAAAAAATCTAATGCTCTTTGTTGATAGTGATAAAAATGAGTATGTAACATTTAAACCTTAGGTTAATTTCACATATATCAATTTCTTTTAAACTCAAAATAATAAAATGCTAGTATAACTAGAGAACTGTACTTTGTTATTAGCATCTTTGAAGGTTAGTCTTGAGGTAAGATTATAAATACCAGGAGTTGATTTTCTGAGGTAATCTATCCAAACAATATGCATGTATATTTACATGAATCTAAGTTCTCTTTCATTTTAATTGTCACTAAACATTCTATCATATTCCTTAAGTGTTCTGCCCTTGTGCTTGTGCACCTTTGAAGTCACCAGAAGAACGAGGAACTCAAGTCAGGCCAAGTCAGGAAAACTACCTTTTGCTGCCTATAACTGGCCAGTGCCAACACCCAGCAACAAGAATAATTATAGGTTTGGCTCAATGGTTAGAGTGTCAACTCTCAGACTGAAGGGTCGTGAGTTCGATTCCTGGTCAAGGGCACACACCTTGGTTGCAGGTTTGATCCCAGCTCCAGTCAGGGCACATGTGGGAGGCAACCAATATTGTGTGTCTCTCACATTAATGTTTCTCTCCCCCTTTCTTCCTTCCCTCCACTTTGTCTAAAACCAATGGAAAAAATATCATTGGATAAGGATTAAAAAACAAAATAATTATAACAATCAGGTAAAATACGATGAGTAATTGCTGCACAGTTTCTGTGATACTGTGTACTGTAAATTTATTCAGCCATCTCCTTATTGATTCATCTTGTTGTTAGTTATTATCACTACAAACAAACTAGAGTAAATACCCTTACATTTAGGTATTTTCATTACTAGAGAGTAGATTATAGGCAAGAGGTTGCTAGACATATCAAAGGATATATGCTATTTAAAAATTGTAATATACTGTCAGTCAATTTTAAAAAGACAAGAAACACTGTACATATGAATGGAATACTATTAGCCATAAGAAAAGATGAAATACTGCCTTTGTGACAACATGGATGGATCTTGAGAATATCTGGTAAGTGAAAGTCAGACAAAAAGTCAAGAACCATGATTTCACTCATGTAGGATATGAAATTGAAAGTAACAAATGAACAAATAACAGTATGGTGGTTACTGGAGAGAAGGGTTAATGGGGCTAGTAAAAAGCGTCAAATATATGGTAACTGAAGATATGACAGGGTGGTGGACATACAATGCAATATATACAGGTCATGTATCAAAGAATTGTATACTTGAAATCTATATAATTTCATTAACCAATGTCACCCCAATAAATTTAACTTAAAAATAGATAAAAATCCAAAAAAGACATGTAGCCCTGCAATAGATGGTATTAACCTGCTCAAATTCATGCTGGTCTGATGAGTATAAACCTCTCCTGCTCCTAGATTTGCTTCTTTGTAAATTTTGATATTAACCCATTTTCCTAAAGGATTATGTATTTTATTTCACTTTTGAAGACCTCTTCATATATTAGCTATTAGGAATTTGTCTAATTTTTTGTTATAAAAAATTGACTTTTTTCCATTAAAATATTTAAAAATTTCTATGTAACTGAATATGTACTAATTTTTTCTAAGCTTATGAATTAGGAAGATACTTGTGGGGGGCTGGAAGTGGAAGAGGGCATAGAGGGAATAAATAGTGAAATAAAAGAAAATGTACCAAAATACGTATTTTTAATCTCTAGATTGCATATATTATTTCTTGTTTGCCTTGCAATTTGGTTATCTCAATATGTAAATATATAATGCATGTAGAATTTAATATCATATAAAGTGAGGTTCATTGTTATTTTCTTCCAGATGGGTTTCCATTGTACAAGCACAATTCAGTAAAATGGTTTAATATGTTCAATAGCCAATCACACAGTACTGATACCAGCACAATCACAGATTCGATCTGGCAGTTAAATAAACTGAATAGGCTTTAACCCTGAATTAGTTTTATTGGCAGCTTTATCCTGATTAGAAAGCACCTTCACAATATGGTTATTAGACAGTCCTACAACTGCCCAAACAAGCACAGCTTTCAGGACCTCAGCACTGGGAAACATTAACATTCTCATCTAGGGCATTTTACTATGACCGCCAGTACATATGCATGGTGTGCCACCATCACATGGGGCACATTCAGTTGGAAGACTGATATCTACTTAAGCATGGAGAAGCCACTCCACTACCTTGGTTTACTCAAGACTTATAATGCTATAGTCACATAGGCTGTCAATGTCTATGTGCCAATTCACAGATCTCCCAATCCAGGTAAAGGCTACAGATGAGGGATTTACAATGTTACTTTCTTCAAGAATGCTGTGGTATAAAGGTAAATCTAATGTCATCTTTCCAGATACGGATCAGTGGGAAAGACCTTTGCTTAATCCTATACTGATACCATCCTTTTTCTATTCAACTGAAACTTTGCTGTGTAATCATTTACACATATGATCTTTCCCTCACTCAACTGAAACTATCATATATTTTCATTTACTAGTATACCAAGACATTTCTATATTTTCTTGTTTCATTAATCTATTTTTCTGTTCCTGTACTACTACCACAGCTTCCAGGACCTCAGCTAATTAGTTTAACATTAGCCATATTGTATTTCAATACTGTAGAATAAGACTTAAGTCCCTCTTGCTATTTTCACACTGTTAATGCCTACTCAACGTCAATTTTATTTCTACACAAATGAAGATAGTTTTCTCAAATTAGAAAAACCTTTTGGTATTCTGATTAGTATTGTATTAAATTTATACATTTATAAATTTATACATTTATACAGTGACATGATACTGTCTTTCTGCCCCCAAACAGTATGCCTTCGCATTTATTGAAATTGTGATACATGTCCTTTAGCAGAAGGATTCTGAACAAAGTAATATGCAGCCCATCTCTGCTTAATGCCATTATATTCAAGAAAGGTTTAATATTGGATGAATAAGAAAAATCCCGGAAAGAACCAAGATGGCGGCATGAGGTGTGTACCTAGATGTGCAGCCTCCACAACTAAATTGTAGAAAAACAACTATACAGTGAAAGGCCATCCTCCAGAACCAAGGGAGGGGAAGCTTTGCAACTAGAAATCAGGAGAAGGAGTGCATTGAGACTGGGTAGGGGCTCCTGGTGCCAAAACTAAGAGGTATGGAGGCGCGGAACGGAAGCGGTGGCTCGGGTGAAAGGGTGCCGGCGGCTGTGCCTGGATCTGTGGCTTGGAAGGAGATTATAAACTCTGGGGTCGCAGTGTGGGCTGTCTGGCAACGGGGCGGAAGATCAGTGCCGTTCTAGCAGAGCTGTTCGCAGTGATCACTGATGTGGAGATTCGGGGACTCAGAAGCGTGCAGACCCCAGGACTTGGAGGCTCCAGGTCCGGGAGAGGCTGCGAGTCAGCTGAGAGGCAGCCATTGCAGGTTGCTCCGCCCCAGGGATTCTGAGACCACACCCTATGCCACGTACAACCCTGCCCAAGCTATGCACCTGCCTGCCTGCAGCATAGCCTGAGGGACTGCAACTGGGACAGACCTCCAAAAGTTCCAAACCCCAAACAACGAGGAGAAAGGCCTGCAGGTCATTTCCTCCCAGTGATACCTCCCAGTGATAACTGCAATAAGACTGTGCACTCAGCTTTCAAAGGTGTACAACAAGAGTGTCCACCCAGGTGATTGGGGAGGCTGAATCACTGGACCCTATAGGGCACCTAGTGCAGAAACCACTCCATCAACACAGCCAAAATGCAGAGAAAAAGAAACAGATCACAAATGATAGAAATGGAGGAAAGCAAACTACTGGATATAGAGTTCAGAACTACGCTTTTAAGGTTTTTCAAGAATTTTCTAGAATCCGCCGATAAACTTAGTAATATTATACAGAGATCCATCACTAGACTAGAGGTTTGCAATAATCAAGTCAAAGATTTGAAACATGAAAAAGCAAAAAGCACCCAACTGGAAGAGAAAAAAGAAAAAAGAATCCAGAAGTGTGAAGATAGTGTAAGGAGCATCTGGGACAACTTTAAGCATACCAACATCAGAATTATAGGGGTGCCAGAAGAAGAGAGAAAGATATTGAAAACATATTTGAAGAAATAATGACAGAAAACTTTCCCTACCTGGTGAAAGAAATAGACTTACAAGTCCAAGAAGTGCAGAGGACCCCAAACAAAAGGAACCCAAGGAGGACCACACCAAGACACATCATAATTAAAATGCGAAGGGCAAAAGACAAAGAATATTAAAAGCAGCAAGAGAAAAGCAGTTAGTTACCTACAAGGGAGTACCCATACGACTGTCAGCTGATTTCTGATCAGAAACCATGCAGGCCAGAAGGGACTGGCAAGAAATATTCAAAGTGATGAATAGCAGGAACCTACAACCAAGATTACTCTACCCAGCAAGGCTATCATGTAAAATTGATGGTTAGATAAAGAGCTTCACAGACAAGAAAAAGCTAAAGGAATACATCACTACCAAACCAAGATTATTTGAAATGCTGAAGGACATTCTTTAAGAAGAGGAGGAAGAAGAAAAAGGTAAATATAAAAAGTATGAACAACAAAGTGACAACAAATAGATATCTATCAACAAATGAATATAACAAATCAATAGAAATATCTGATGAACAGAATAAACTGGTGAATAGAATATAAGTAAGGGCATAGAAAGGGAATGGACTGATATTTCTCAGAGGGAAGGGGACATGAGGGGTATGGGAAGAGATTGGACAAAAATCTTACATCTATGGATGAAGACAGCGGGGGGGGGGTAAGGGCACGGGGCGAGGGGGGGAACCAGGTGGAAGGGAGCTATGGGGTTTTAAAAAAAAGGAACATCTGTAACAATCTGAACAATAAAGAATATTAAAATAATAATAATAAAAGAAAAATCCCTATATGGACTGACTGTTTCCACCTATAAGAGTTCATATGTTGAAGCCCTAATTGCTAATGTGATAGTATTTGGAGGTGAGGCTTTAGGAAGGTAATTTGGTTTAGATTATGTCATGAGGGTAGGACACTCATGATGGGAATAGTAATCTTAGAGAGAAAGATATATCTCAATGTGAACACACAATGAGAAGGCAGCTGTCTACAAACCAGGAATTAGATCTTCATCAGAAACCAAATCTGCCAGCACTTTGATTTTGGAACTTTGCAGCTTCCAGAACTGTGAGGAATAAATATCCATTGTTTAGGCCACCTAGTCTGTTATAGGAGCCCAAGGTAAGACAATCATGTCCTGCTTAATTCTATGCTAGTCATAGATATGAGGTTATATGCTCCTAATATATGGTAATACAAAGACACATCATTAGGAGAGTGTAATCCTAATTTTATTAACAAGCTCTATAGTTTTGGGGAATTTATAAAACATCCTTAAACCTCATTTTTTTTTCATTTTAAAATAAGAATAATTGATATAGGAAATATGTGACAAATATCATTCCTGGAGCAACATCACCAAAATGTTAAATGAAAAAGCTCTAGTTTATTGTTTCTCCACAAACTGAATAAAACAGAAGCTTTCTGAAATAACTTTGTAGTACATCTGGAAAGTAGTCAAAGGTTTATAGGAACAAGCAAATGCCTAATAAAGAAAAAGCCATCTTCAAATTTTTGTAGCATTTTCACTCTTGCCCCACTGCTCCCCAGCACATGGCAGTAATCTTGGTCTTGAGCAGGCAGCAACCCATTTTTCCCTCAAACTGAAGGGAGCAAAGCAGATCATGTTTACAAATTATTGTATACATCTTTTCTAATCTTTCTTGATACAGGAAGGACTGATACAAGGCACTTATCTGTTTTGCATGAATCAGAATGCAGGTGGGAGAAAATGTGTAGGTACTGCTCATAAAAGCTACAAGATGGACTGCAAACCCATAGATAAGTGGCTCAAGAGATTATCAGTGAAGACACAATAGATAATCTATGGCCTGGAGGAGAATCGGGTAATTTAAGATTGTAATTCCATTCCTTATTTTCTATAGAATTGACAATACATTTATAAAAATAATTATAAATCTTTGTTATTGGATATACACTGTATAAAGATGCAACATTTTTACATTAGTAACAGAGAACAGTTATAGTAGGATTTTTTATGTGACTGTAAGGTAAGTTGGTATTTAGATTGTTACAACATTAGGATGTTCTATGTCATGCTCATGGTAACTAATAAAGATACAGCCATAGGATAAACACAAAAGAAAATTGGAAAAGAATAAAAATATGTCACAAATATTAAAAAAATAGAGGCTCTGTGCATGAAATTTGTGCATGGGGGTTTCCCCTCAGCCCAGCCTGCACCCTCTCCAATCTGGGACCCCTTGAAGGATGTCAGACTGCCAGTTTAGGCCCAGCAGTCAGACATCCCCCTCACAATCCTGGACTGCTGGCTCCTAATCACCTGCCTGCCTGCCTGTCTGGTCACCCCTAACTGCCCCTCCGCCCTGCCTGCTGGCCTGACCACCCTACACTGCCTTTGTGTGCCAGCCTGATCACCCCCAACTGCCCCCCCCTGCTGGCCTGGTTGTAGGCTGCCCCTCAGCCTGGCCTGTGCCCTCTTGCAGACTGGGACCCCTTGGGGGATGTCCACCTGCTGGCTTAGGCCCACTCACCAGGCAATTGGGCCTAAGCTGGCAGTCAGACATCCCTCTGGCAGCCCAGGAGCCCTCGGGGGATGTCCACTTGCCAGCGGGGAGCAGGCCTAAGCTGCAGTCAGACATCCTTAGCACTGCTGAGGAGTCAGGAGAGGCTCCCATCACCACCGCTATACTGGCAGCCATCAGTCTGGCTTGTGGCTGAGCAGAGTTCCCCCTGTGGGAGTGCCCTGACCACCAGGGGCAGCTCTTGCATTGAGCATCTGCCCCCTGGTGGTCAGTTTGTGTCATAGTGACTAGTCATTCCCAGTCATTCTGCTGTTAGGATCAATTTGCATATTACCCTTTTATTATATAGGATTATATAGGATAGAGGCCTGATGCATGGGTGGGGGCCAGCTGAAAGGTGTCCTGGATCAGGGTGGGGTTTCTACTGGGGTGCCCAACCAGCCTGGGTGAGGGGCTGATGGTTGTTTGCAGGCTGGCCACATCCCCTTCAGGGTGGGTCCTGCTGGGGTGCCTGGCCAGCCGGGGTGAGGGGCTGATGGCTGTTTACAGGCTGGCCACAGCCCCTTCAAGGTGGATGTTCCCCTCTCTGGGGTGCCCAGCCAGCCTGGGTGAGGGGCTGATGGCTGTTTGCAGGCTGGCCACAGCTCCCATTGACCCAACGTCCCAGCGAGGCTGGCTGGAATCAGGTTTCTGGGGTTTATTTATCTTCTATAATTGAAACATTGTTGTCTTGAGTGGAAGGCCAGAACCTGCCTAGGCAGGCAGTTTCCTTGATCGCTGGTGAAACGAAGCCTCCTGTTTGCTTCAGCTCAGTGGCTTCTATAATTGAAACTTTGATACCTTGAGTGGAGGCCACAGCCAGCCTAGGCAGGCAGTTTCCTCCATCGCTGGTGCAGCAGAAGCCTCCTGTTTGCTCTAGCTCTGTGGCTGCTGGCCACCATCTTGGCTGGGTTAATTTGCTTACAGCCACTCTGATTGGGTTGTGGGTGTGGCCTGGCTGGTGGGTGTGGCTTATGTGTAACGGAGTGAGGGTCAATTTGCATATCACTCTTTTATTAGATTAGATGAGGGCAATAATGAAGAAAATGAGCGAATGCTATAAAGACATACAGAAAACAGCAAAATAGCA
The DNA here is from genome assembly GCA_004026665.1 of Murina feae. Taxonomy (NCBI): domain Eukaryota; kingdom Metazoa; phylum Chordata; class Mammalia; order Chiroptera; family Vespertilionidae; genus Murina; species Murina feae. Next base: position 400 of record PVJC01045146.1, on the reverse strand, counting down.
GTTCTTTTCAGTAATTAAATGTATAGTGATTTAATTCTTCAGTCAAAATACAGAGATTGCCAAAATGGATTTTTAAAGAATGACCCAACTATGCTATGTACAATATACTTTAGACCTAAAGACCCAATGGGCTGCCCTAACCAGTTTGGCTCAGTGGATAGAGCATCGGCCTGCAGATTGAAGGATCCCAGGTTCGATTCCGGTCAAGGCATGTACCTTGCTTGCGGGCACATCCCCAGTAGGGAGTGTCCAGGAGTCAGCTGATCGATGTTTCTCTCTCATCAATGTTTCTAATGCTATCCCTCTCCCTTCCTCTCTGTAAAAAATCAATAAAATATATTTAAAAAAAGACCCCATGGGCTGATGGTAAAAGGATGGAAGAAGATAGTCTATGCAAATA
>PVJC01045145.1:0-13821 GCA_004026665.1 Murina feae | reverse complement strand
TATATATATATATATATATATATATATATATATATATATATATATATATATAATATATTATTGTGTGTTATCTCTATCTATATATATTGTTGTGTTATCAGAAGAGATTATATAATGGAGATAACAGACATCTCCATTATATAATCTCTTCCGATAACACAACAATATGCAGCACAGCATTCAGTTGCTTGAACCTGTTAGTCACTTTTACTAAAGGTTTTGCAAATAATAAGTATTTAGGAAAGGTTTACTATGATTAGTGAAGTGAAACCTTCAATTTTTATTGAAAAGTTTAGCATTAAAAAATTAATAAGAAAGGAACATCCATGTTTTGTCATTTTTGCATAAGTAGCAATAGTGATAGTGACTGTAAGCCATTTAGCTCAAGGCAGGGTGAAAAGTAACTATCAGAATTAAAACAAGCTAATCTGGCTTTTACTGGAAATGCTCTCAAGCTCAGCTCAATGTCATGTAATCATATGTTGACATATTAGATGAGATGCCCAATCACTTATAAATCTGCTGTTTCAATAGTATGTCCCAAATCTTAGAGGGAAGAATGGGTTGGTAAGTGGGAAGAGATCAATCAAAGAAGTTGTATGTATATAGTATATATGCATAACCCATGGACACAGACAATAATGTGGTGAAGCCTGGGATGGGCTAGAAGGGGTAAATGGGTAAAAAGGGAGGGGATATGTAATACTTTCAACAATAAAGATTTTTAAAATCTGCTATTTCATAAACACCAATAGGAAGCACACATTTTCTAATCTCCCCTTATGCCCATTTGTCCAAGAGACATCACATATTTGCCAAATACAGCTCCAGGTATGGGATATGCAGGCATGAATATGACATGGTTCCTGGCACCATGAAGTTCATGGCTAAAGAAAGAAACAGAATACACACAATGAAATGAAAGAGAAGCATGCACAAGCTGTAGTGGCAGCATGATGGAAGTGACAATTGGGATGTGTTCTGAGTGAAGAGTAGGAGTTTGATAGGTAAATTAAAACCATCTCGGTTGATTTCCTCCAAGCAACCTTGGCTGATTCTGCTCTCCCTGCACCACCCAGAATGAAATCAAAGTGACACCTTTGAGCTCACAGAATGCATAATGCTTTCTTCTGCCATGGTTTGGGTGAGAAGAACATATATTTAAAATCTACTTTAAAGGTAGATTAGTAGGTGCTGCTGATGGATTGAATGTGGAAAGTGAAGAAAAGGTATAACTTTCACTTTTCTGTCTTTGGTGATGAAATAATATCATTTACTGAGATGGGGAATCTGACTTGAGAAGTGAGAAAGAGATGGAAATCTAGTTGTTTTTGGTTTTGTTTTTACCTTTTAAGTCTGAAAGGCCTGTGTGTATCTACTAGTAAGTGGAGATGGTGCTAGGTAAGCAGATATATAGGTTCGAACTATGCCTGTGTTCACCATTAAGATATAAGTTTCTCAAGGGGCAATATTTTACTCTATTCGTCTCTAGGGAAAGTGATTGACTAATAAATGTTGCTGCAACACAGTTTTCGCTTTATATCTTCCCCACTTCTCAGCTAAGGCTGTTGAGCACTAGGTTTGGAAGAAACATCTTTTTCTTACTCCTTAGATCAGAATAGGCCGTTACATATAAATGATTGGCTCCAGAATAACTTTTTTAAAATGCTTTTTTTTTGTTTTGTAAGGTGAACCTGATGGGACCTTGGATATGAAAAAATAAGCCAGAGGACAAGTTTTTTAGATGAAACAGCACAGATCAAAGTATGGGTAAAATTATAGGCATAAAGAAATATGAAGAATTTTAGAGTGGATGATCCAAGAGAGAAAAGAAAACAGTAAAAATGGAGTGGGGAGAGGCCAGAGGCCACATAAGATGGTAAAATAGATGAAAAAGTTGCGATGCAGAAAGAACTTTTATATTGTCATCCAATAATTCCATTTACGAAAGTACTGAAATTATAGTTTTACATTGTGTTCCACAGGATCTATGTTTCACAGGATCTGTGGTACTTCTTATAATTGAGAACAAAGAGTAACATGTTCTGCTGTAAAAATAGTGAGAGTAAATTACAAAGAAAGGTTACAATTATCTGAGATTTCTAAAAATTTGACTAGGGTAGAAACAGGTTGAATTTTTTTTTCTTAAATTCCAGCTTAAAGCAACTTCATTATTTTAAAATTTAATCAGTTGCAGGGAAACTAAAAAAGGGACTAGTAAACTGTAAATGAAAATCTATTATCGCAGAATACATCAAGTGGAGTTGTAAGCCATTAGATAACTTCAGAAGCAAGAAGATGTGTACAAGCCTAAGGGAAGGAAGAAAGCCTCAAAAACCGATATTTTTATGGAGATTCATGCCACCTTCACCACAATACACTGGTATTTTTGTGGGTATCCATCTTATTGGCATGTTGGGAAGTATATTGATAAAGAGGGTGTGTAAATCTGCAAGAAAAGCCAGGGTCTTCTTGGATCAATAACATAGAGGGAAGATCATTGGACCAAGAATTAGAATCATGTTCTAAACCAGGACCAGGTGTGAAGTTAGTTTCCCTCTCTGGTCCTCAGTTGAAACATCTGGGTAATGAAGCACATGAGACAAATAATTCCTTTTAGCTGTAATAATCTAATCTATGATTGGCAGTTAGCTGAATGGGACCTCAGGAAGTGGAGCAGGATAATATACTTTATACAAAGGAAATTTCAGTGATAAAATAAACTGTCAAGATTTGGAAGCCAAGTTTAATTTAAGCACAGAAGCAAAGAAAAAATCCTGAAAGAAAATTCAAGAATGAGTTACTTATGTAACCCTTATCTTTCAGTTATCTGCCATATATAATACTTTTCATTTTGTGTCCAATTATATAATACTTTTACTTTTGTGTCATTTATTGCTCAAATCCACTATAGTTGGGGGGGAGTTGGGAGATCAACTGAAAGACTTGCATGCATGCATAGGAGAATAATCAGTGGACACGGGAAACTGGGGGTTAGGAAGGAGGGGGGGGGAAGGGCAAGGGGAAAAAATGGAGATCTATCTATCATCTGTTGTAATACTTATCTATCACTTGTTGTAATATTTTAAGCAATGAAATTAAAAAAAAATAAAAAAATAAAAAAATAATAATAAAAAAATAAAGATATTTTAAAAATATATAAGAGAATTTTCAAAAAATTCTAAAATCTTACAGTTCTATCATTTGGAATAATCAAAACAACTTATCTCCTTCTGGTACCATATAAAAAAAAGCAAGGGGAAAATTCTAGCTCATTACACCAAACTCCAATAGCATCTAATTGTCTATTAGAATAGCTAATATACTAAAAATTTCACCAATCCTAGAAATTCTTTTATATACTTATCCCTATAGTAATTTCTATGCTGTAATAATATAAAAGTATTTGCTTCTTCCCAAATATACTATATGCTTCTGTTCCCTCATATCTTTGCTTATACCACTCCTCTGACCCACAATGTACTTTTTTCCTTGTGTTTCTACACAAACCTTCCATAACCTTTAAGGTTTAGTTAGTACCATACACCAGATGAAGCCATAGTTGAGTCCTTAAAATCACTAACTAAGGTCTAAAATGAATTCAGTCCACAGTTATTTACTGATCACCTTTTAGGGGCCAGAAAATTCTAAGTGTTCCTCCAGACCTTCAATGTTGGTTTTACATTAAAATTCATTTTCCCATCTATCTACCCATTAATTTACTCATAATATGTGATTCACATTATTTGCAGAGATATACCAATACACTTTACTGTACTTATCAATGAATGTGACTGGTTTTCCCAACAAAATAAGAATTCTTTGAGAACCTAGATTTTGTCTTATTAATTTTTATTGAATAAACAAAAAGCCACACATTAAATTATTCTATATATATTCTGTAGTAGCCACTATAACCAGAAAAAAAGATGGCTCCATGATAAACCTTATCATATGTGATTTGTAACTTTAGATGAATCGTGAAACTTTTCTCTTTTAAACTATAAAATATCACTAGGAGAAAACATGTAATAAGTCATTTTAAAAGAAATATATAAGGTTGGGTGTACATGACATATAGACACACACACACACACACACACACACACTATGGGAGGAGAGGATGGAAGAGATGAAAAGCATGAAGTAAAAATGAGGAATAAAGAGAATGAGTAAGGCATCTTAGGCAACAGATGGAATGACTTACAGGTAAAGAACGACATGTTGCACTTTGGAAAGGGCAAGTTGGAGCATTGAGAAGCAGGAATGAACACAGCAAATGACAGATTTAGAGAGGATGGCAAGTGCTTAGGTAATGAAGAGCTTTACATGAAATGACAGGTCATTTAAATTTTATCTGGTAGGCCATGGGAACAGAAGAATTACTTTTTATAAAGCTCACTGGCAGCAATGAGAAAGATGAATTGCAAGGGTGGTAGAGGACCAAATGCGGAAAGAACAAATGGAAATAGTTGCAAATGCTAGCAACGATGGAGGTCTGAAAGCAGTGGCAGAGGAATGAACAAAAATATAGGAAAGAAGTATTCAGTCATCAATTAGACTTGAGGGTTAAATTTTTAAAAGATGATTCTACAATGATTCTCAATTTTCAAGATTGATAGGCTAAAGAAGAGAGCAGGATAGGCTTTAGATAGTAAGATAACGACTCATTCTAGCCAAATTTGAGGTGCCTTTGAGAAATTCTTTGCAAATGTCATATAAGCAGCTAAATATGTATGTGGGTGAGAAGCTTAGGAGAGAATTTTGGCCTTAAAACATAGATATGGGGGAATATAATATGCTTAAGAAGAAAAACTTTTTCCAATTTTCTCTGTACTCTCAATTTCTGGAACCATCAACAAATACTGAGCTGCAACCATTAATGTTGACCTGATACCATTACCAACCTCCAGTACCCCTTGATTAGCTAGAACAGATACAAATTACCTGTCACAAAGCAAGGGTTCAACGAATGGACATGGCCTAGATAACTTAGATAACTGTTTTATTCCCTTAACATGTCTCAGGATTAGAAATTATCAATACATACCAGATGGTCAACATTACATTAAATCCTGAAACATATGGGAGAACAGCACTATTAAGTAAAAAAGGTTTAAGCATTTTAAGGCATTATATTACCATTTTAAAAGCTTATGATTTTATGGCATAAGTCAGAAGTGAAACGGATGCCAATTCATGTTAAACCTCTGGCCCCAAGTTTGTATTCCTCTGTTTAATCAACATTTACTCTGTATTCTGTAGGCTCAATCGTTTTTCACTAGGCTTTTATGTCACTTACTCCTATTCAATTATTTGCAACATCCATTTTTAGCTTAACTGAAAGTAACACGAATTTTAAGGCACTGATCACCACACGGCCTAGGCATGTGTTAAGCTAGGCAGAAAGAGAACTTGGAAAGCTAGGAGAGGAAGGCAGATAAAATGCAGAATCCCAGGAATAAGACTTTCAACCTTTAGGCTGCTTCATCTAGCACCCAGTTTTATCAGCAATAATAGGAGTTTTTAAATTCTTGTGGTAGCATCAGATCAATAGCACTGTTTGCTTAGTGGGGGGCCTGACCCATCTCACAGATATTTTTTTGCTCAAGAAATAGTCCATCTCATGCTTAGATGAGTCTTCATGTATGTGTACCTGGGTAAAGTCACTATGGGGAACACGCAGTTGCATTATTCTAATTTGCACTACTTACAGGCCAGAAGTAGCACAACTGGTGCCAAATATTAAAATAGGAAAGAATTAAACAAATGTGGTGGTCAGGGAAACTACTTTTTAATGAGCTATCATTAAGATACTGCATCAAAGAAAAAGCAAAAAAAATGTTTATAACAGGACTTCTATGATTTCTGGTACTGAGCAGATGACAGTGACAATGAAAACAAAGAGAATTTCTAGATATCAAACTGATAAAGCTTTAACTTATATCTCTGTTGTAAGAAGGACATTTAAAAGAGGAATTCCTATCAATAACTAAATCAATATGTACACATTGCCTGCCCCATTTAATATACGTTGGTGCCTTGAAATAGATAAGGTAGCAGACATGATTTTTATCATAAAGTACTGCCATCTAATAGTGTTTCCTTGAAAAAACAATTTCTTATAGAAAATCATACCATTCCTTATTCTCATAAACTTAAGATTATGTGCATGTGTATTACTGAATTCCTAAAAAAAAATAACAAAGTGTTAACTGTGATATGCAGATAATAATTAGAATGGATTTATTTTTAAAAAACATTTTAATTAAATTTATTGTGGTGGCATTGGTTAATAAAATTATATGGGTTTCAGGTGTATAATTCTTTAATACATCATCTGTATATTGTATTGTGTATTAACCACCCTGAGTCAAGTCTCCCTTTATCATCATTTATCCCCTCTATATCTTATTCTACCTACCCTCCCAACCACCTTTCTTCTGGTAGAATGTATTTCTGAGTAAGATGTAGAATCTCCTTCTATTTTATTGTATGACTAGAGGCCCGGTGCACAAAATTTGTGCTCTGGGTGTGTGTGTGTTGGGGGGGTGCTTCAGCCTGGCCTGTGCCCTCTTGCAGTCTGGGACCCCTTGGGGGATGTCCACCTGTTCCTCCCTGGGGGATCAGGCCTAAGGTGGCAGTCTTCTGGCAGCCTAGGAGCCCTCGGGGATATGCATTTGCCAGCCGGGAGCAGGTCTAAGCTGCCGTCAGACATCTTTAGCACTGCTGAGGAGGCGGGAGAGGCTCCCACCACCATCACACTGTGCTGGCAGCAGTCAGCCTGGCTTATGGCTGAGTAGACCTCCCCCTGTGGGAGTGCCCTAATCACCAAGGGGCATCTCCTGCATTGAGCATCTGCCCCCTGATGGTAAGTGACCAGTCATTCCATCGTTCTGCTGTTAGGATCAATTTGCATATTACCCTTTTATTATATAGGATAGAGGCCTGGTGCACAGGTGGGAGCCAGCTAGTTTGCCCTAAAGGGTGTCCCGGATCAGGGTGAGGGTCCCACAGGGGTGCCTAGCAAACCTGGGTGAGGGCTTAATGGCTGTTTGCAGGTTGGTCACAGCCCTTTCAGGATGTGGGGGATCCGTGCGGGGGTCCTGGACAGTCGGGATGAGTGGCTGATGGCCATTTTCAGGCTGGCCATGACCCCCAGCAACCCAAGCTCCCAGCCTCTCCTTTTTTACTTTCTTCTTTTTTCCCCCTGGGATTTATTTATCTTCTATAATTGAAACTTTGTAATCTTGAGTGGAGCTCAGGACCAGCCAGGGCAGGTGGGAAGCTTGGCTTTCTCCACTGCCAGGGGCAACCCAAGCCTCCTGCTCATCCCAGCTCTGTGGCTGCCGCCATCTTAGTTGGGTTAATTTGCATACCCATTCCTGATTGGCTTGTGGGCATGGCTTGTGGGCATGGCTTGAGCGTAGCAGAGGGACATTTAATTTGCATATTTCTCTTTTATTATGTAGGGTCATTGTCTAATGTTTGAGAACTAGAGCCAGGACAAACCTATTAGGAGGGTCAACCATGTTTGCTCACACTGGAACAGAGACACCCTCAGGCAATGAGGTATAGACAAAAAAGGAAGAAAGAGAAGGCACTACAGACAGCCTGGGAAAGGAAGGAGAATGAATAATTAATATTGGACTTGGATTCCATGACGTCTTTGGAACACACCCATGTTTATGCATTCTCATCTGTACATCCTTTTTTAGGGCACCAGCACCTCTACCTGGATTGATGCAACATCCTCCAAAATGTCTCCAGCATTACCCATATTCAAGTCATTCTTTACACTGAATTAAAAGAACCTTTCTAATAACACATTATTTTAATGTTATTTTAATTCCCTCTGTAAATACTTTGTGATTAATTTTTGTTCATATCAAGTAAGAATTATTGGCTTAAAATCCTCTGGATAGTGGGTCGAGTCTGGAGAATCAGGTTGGAGTCAGATCACAGACTTTTGAATGAATTATATTTTATGAGTATATTCTGCTGTACCTTTAGAAGATAAGCAAAGATGAAGTTACTAAAAGCAACATGATCAGTGAAGAAGCTACTGCAAATGAGATGTTAAGAACATGAAGTAAAGTGAATCAGTGGGAATGGATGTGAGAAGCATCATGGAGATAAACTTAATGAACTTGACAACAAAATATTGTACATGCACTGGATAATCAAGAGATTCAAGGCTGAACAAGGAAGAGAATGATGATATTACTAAGAAAGGGTATTAATGTGAGGGGTCACATCCTGTCATGGTGGGGTTATTGTGCTTGCCTTGTCATTTGGAATAAAGAATTAGGCAAGAACTACATTTATATCCTAATGGGTCTGCCTCCTAGATGGGCTACATCAAGGGTTCATCTATGAATCTGGAGCCCATTTAGTATGGGGACTTTCTCAGACAAACTGTGGAGATAAAGCCCAGACCAACTCTGGTGGGGCATAATTACCATTCACCAAGGAGCACTGCATGAGAGAGAATTTTGGCTGTGTGTTGCTAAGGGAAAAAAATTAACAAAGGCCAAACTGCAATGAGTAGAATTGAAAAAAATTCAGAGTAGCATAAGTGAGATTATTTTAATAATTAGAACTAGAACATGTGGAAACATAGTGTGATCCCTAGGAGAAGGTGTTGAGCGGTACTGTGATCCCATTCTGTAGAATTCATTCTTTTTGTATGTGTGTCCGAATCCCTTCATTAGTAGAAATTCCTTCTGTATACTTCCAAGTAAAACAAAAGCATCATTAATATCAATGATATAAAACAAAGGCCATTCTGTAGAGTTCCATAAGACAGCTTATGGCATAGCAAAATTGAAAGAGTTTTCATTTCAGTTGGTGACATAATCTGATACAATTTTTTAACAGATTTTTTTAAAATTGATTTTTAGGAAGAGAGGAAGGGAAAGAGGGGAGAGAGAGAAACATTGATATGAGAGCATACTTGGATAGGCTGCCTCCTTCATGCCTCCTACTGGGGATCAAGCATACAACCTGGCCATGTGCCCTGACTAGGAATCCAACCAGTTGGTCCAGCCAACTGAGCCACAAAAACCAGGGAAATCTGTTCTAATGTATTAATAGCACAATGCCCTGCATACTACATAATAGTGGCTACTCAAGTTCAAACAGCAGTGTTGTGATTCCCTCAGGGACACCACAGAGGGGAAGGTCTGAAATAGAGCATGAGACTGGAAAAGAAAGGAAAGTAAGTTGACCATGAACACAGATAGTCTATTAGAGTGGATTAATTAATAGGGAAAGGTAACTAAAGAACTGTTTTTCATGGCAGCACTGCTCCAAGACATCTGTAATGTTAGAAACAACTAATTACTGGTATAATATATATAAAAATAATACCTACAATACTGAACACTTAGTTTGGGCAAGGTTCTGTAAGATTTTAGCCTAGATATTACTCTTTCTTTCTATTTATTAGACTAGAGGCCCATTGCAGGAATAGGGCTTGCAAGAATAGGGCTTGCTCAGTCTATTCCTGCAAGAATAGGACTTTCTGAGCTGGAGTGAAGCAGAGAAGGGAGCAGGCTTCGTTCCCTTCTCTGCCGCTTTGCTCCCTCCTGTCTCCACTACCCTGCTCCCTCCTTTCTCCGCTTTGCTCCCTCCCATCTCCATTGCTTTGCTTCCTCCCTTCTCCAGTCTCCACTGCTTTAGCTCTGATCCCTTCTCTGCTGCTTCACGCCCTTCTGCAGCACTTGGCTTCCTTCTACACTATCTTCAATTTTTGCTCCATGCCTGTGTATGCAAATTAACCACCATCTATCTTTGTTGGGTTAATTTGCATATCACTCTGATTGGCTGGTGGGTGCAGCTGAGTGACACCAATTTTAATGTTACTCTTTTATAGGTATAGATACTATTGCTACTCCTCATGTTACACATGAGTAAATGAAGGCTTACAAAGGTTACATAACTTGCCCCAAATCATTTCTCTGGTCAGTCGATGAACTGAAACTTGGCACTTAGTCCATGTTGCTAACCATTTTGCTATACTGCCAATGTGCTTACAATGTGTTTACCTTAACCTAAGAAAGCAAAATATTTCAAAGTTGCATGTGTCCCTACTGCTAGAAGGGCTCTAGAGAGACAGACATTTTAAGCTTTGTTGGTCAAAAACAAAACCAATTAGGCAATCCTCTGGATTGTTACCTATTTAATTAAATGTATTAGTAATTTGAAATGGACTGCAATGAATTACTCAGAGAAAATGGGTTCATCTCAAGGATATAATTAAATTGCCTAGTGTACTCTTACTGCTAGAATAAATATGGCTACTGATCTCTAGGACTGCTTGCATTTGCAGTATAATTAAAAATAAGTAGTGGGGAAAATAATATCCATGAACAAAATGTGGTTCAAGGAATCAGTCACGTGGTTAGCTAATGAAAGCAAAGCAAGGTCAGCCTTTGAATTGTTTCCAGAATTTGGATTTTCCACTATAGGTTTTTGTTCTTAGAAATTGCCCATTTAAAAGAATCATTAAACACCAAGTTTGTTTGTTTGTTTGTTTTTTAAGGCCGTTACCATTCTTGTTTAAGACCATACTTCTGGGTTCTCGTATGTTGTGTTAAACTAAATATATGTTGAATAAGTAAAATAAATTTTTAAAAGTATAATTTTCTTCCAAATTCTGTGGAAGATGCGGTTTAAAAGACATATATAACACACACCACATGGTTTAGTGAATTGGAGCTATTCCACGCTGATGATAGAGAATTCGATCAGAGAACCACAAACAGCTTCAATTCAAATACTGTTAACTTCTTGATAAAATTCATGATGACAAAAAAGCCAGTTAATAAAAACTGGCCAGTTAAAAAAGCCAGTAAGGCACAGTAATCATCTGTGAAGTGCCAGGGTATTTTCATGCCAGATTTCTGTTATACACTAAAGGTCATGAAAGAGAGATGGACCACATCTGCCATGGGTCCTGCATTATACACACCTGACTCATAGCCTAAAGAATAATTTTTTAAAATATACTTTTATTGATTTTTTACAGAGAGGAAGGGAGAGGGATAAAGAGTTAGAAACATTGATGAGAGAGAAACATCAATCAGCTGCCTCCTGCACACCCCTACTGGGGATGTGCCTGCAACCAAGGTACATAACCTTGACCGGAATTGAACCTGTGACCCTTGAGTCTGCAGGCTGACGCTCTATCCACTAAGCCAAACTGGTCAGGGTTAAATAATGATTTGAAGTTAGTAAATAAATAACAATATTCTTTAGAACTTAGGGTCATATGTGTTTCTTCTTTGCTACAAGTTACCTTCTTTGAGGGCCATAAAGTAATATATCTCTCAAGGGGAGATGCAAAAAAAGAGGTGTCTGCATCATTGTTCCTGACGCCATAGGTGGGAGGAAGATAAACACATGTTAGGAAAACAGGAGCACAACATTATTATACTTTCAGAACTTGGATTATTTCCTGGTACACAGTTGGCAACCAAGAAATGCTTGCTATTGAATTAATAAATGTCATATTAAATCCAGTGTCTGTGCAGGCTTGAGCGCTATCTCTGTGAAACTCAGGTGTTCAACATGAAAAGATGATGATCATTAATCAAGTCATTATATTTTAACAAATGCAAATCAAAGAACTGATTTGTGCCTGAGATGTGCCAAGTATAATAACCATGTCTTTAGTGATTTAAGCAATAGCTCAGAGGGTTTAACCATTAAATTCTTCCAAGGTTTGCTTGTACCATACAAAATACACCATGTACCACTGAAACAAAAGTTTAATAAGTCCAGCAACGCTGATTCCACAATGCTGATATTAGCCTTCCTTTTGCTTTTTATAGTCAGTTCTAAATTTTCTGGATTCTCCTACCTATTACAATATAGGAGCCTACTGTGGTGTAAGATAATTGAGACAGGTGTTAGGATACCTATATTTCTCTCTCAATTTTGAAAATATAATTTACTATATGAATTTAAATATTTTTTTTATGAATTGCTATTGTTAAAAATGAACATTAAGGACCAAGCTAGCATGCCCTCCTCTCCCTACCCCATATCTCCACCTGTTTTTAAATTTAATTTGAGATATGACATAAACATAAAAAAATAAACCTTAAAATATTGTGAAGTGAGATAAAATAGTGTGTTTTTTCTTCTATGAATTTTGTGATGCTTTTCTTTAATTCCTGTGTTTTGCTCTCACTGACTAGAATCCCATTATCTCTCTTCTCTTACCAAATAACAAACTCCTATTTAGGCTTTATCCCAGATCAAGTATAAATTTCTTTTTTTTAAATATTCTAATATCCCTGCATGTTTCTTTGAAAACTTTCTAGGGATACATTTATAGAAATAGCATTCCTCATTTAAAATATATACATGTTTAGAATTTAGATCCAATGAGAATACATCAATTTATTCTCCCACATTGAGAAATTTTTCTTTAAAATATTCATTTTGTTTAAATTTTATGGGAAAAAAGAACTTTTAATTTTTCTCTTACTACTTTCTTTTAAATAATGAGTGGCCCTAACCATTTTGGTTCAGTGGATAGAGTGTTGGCCTGCGGACTCAAGGGTACCAGGTTTGATTCCAGTCAAGGGCATATACCTTGGTTGTGGGCACATCTCCAATAGTGGGTGTGCAGGAGGCAGCTGGTCGATGTTTCGCTCTCATCAATGTTTCTCTCTCATTGATGTTTCTAACTCTCTCCCTCTCCCTTCCTCTCTGTAAAAAATATCAATAAAATATATTAAAAAAATAATGAATGAGCCTGTCTGTCATAGCTCAGTGACTGAATGTTGACCTATGAACCAGGAGGTCACAATTCAATTCCCCATCAGGGTACATGCTCAGGTTGCAGGCTTAATCCCTAGTAAAAGGCATGCAGGAGGCAGCTGATCAATGATTCTCCCTCATCATTAATGTTTCTATATTTCTCTCTCCTTTCCCTTCATCTCTGTAATCAATATTTATAACAATCAATATCTAATATAATAAAAGAGAAACATGCCAATTGACCGTTACCACCAGCCAATCAGAGCGGCTGTATGCAAATTAACCCAGCCAAGGTGGAGGCTGGCAGGGCGGCTCTGCACTGGGAGCTTCCACAGCCAGCATAGCTGTGCCAGGTGTGTCAGCTCAGTGGGAGGGGGGGTCCGGCCTGGGGCCTCCTCAGGCATGCAGGAGCGCCTGCCCTGGGGCCACTGACTGGCTCCACCCCCCGGGGGCCTCCACCAGGCGTGTGGGAAAGTGAGTCCTCCACGGGGCTTGCAGGAGCAGCCATCCTGGGTCCACTGCCTGGCTCTGCCCTGGGGGCCTCCTCAGGGGCGTGCGGGAGCACCCGTCCAGGGTCCACTACCTTCATCCACCCCCAGGGGCCTCCACAGGGCGTGTGGGAGCGTCTGCTGCACAGTGCGGAGAATCTGAAGCCAGTTCGCTGCCTGGCTCCACCCTGAGTGTGTTTGCTCAGCAGCAGAGCCCCACCGAGGGATCCTGTACCAGCGTCCGCCCCTGGCTTGCCACCCAGCTCTGTGCCAGGTGTGTCCCCTCAGCAGTGTGGGCCCACCAGGCGTGTGCAATTGTGGGCCCTCTGGTGGGAAACGTCCAGGCCTGCACTAACCAGCCCTCCCACCCCCCAGTGCACGAATCCTGAAGGGTCTGTGGACAGCCTGAAAATGGCTCTCAGCCCCTCACCCAGGCTGGCCAGGCATGCCAGCAGGAGGACATCCCTCCCGAGGTGTCCCAGACTGCAAGAGGACACAGGCTGGGCTGAGAGACCCCCACCCTCCGAGTGCACAAATTTTTGTGCACCGGGCCCCTAGT
>PVJC01045144.1:0-13797 GCA_004026665.1 Murina feae | reverse complement strand
AGTCTGGGAGCAATGGGCTATCCCATACAGTCTAGCCATGTAATAAGCTATATCATCTAAGTGCACTCTGTGATGTTATCACAATGACAAAATCACCTGACAAAACATTTCTCAGAATATATCATCATCAAGAGGCACATGACTATAAAACAGTGAACATCACATCAAGGTTCATAGTCAATAGGTATGAACTAGAACACATACACCAATGTTTTATAGCCAGCGATTGTTCTGATTGTTCTTGGTCCTAACATTACTAACTGTTTGGATCTACCACCCCAAGTTAAAAAGCAGAACATTAATAGTACCGTAAGGCCCTCTCTGGGTCCTTCCCATGTCACACTCCCTCTTACAAATGGCTCACTCCCTTCTGTGAGCCAGTGACTCCTGCTTGAGTAACATCTTAACTTGTATGTCAGGCATGGGCTCTCTCAAATACCTTGTCATGAAGGAGCAGCATCTGTTGTGCGAAGTCTCTAAATATTTATTTTGTCTTTTCATTTTCACCACAACTCTGTAGGTATTTGTGCTGTTGTTTTTATTCCATAAAGAAAGAATAATAGCCCAGGCAGTGTGGCATAGTGATTGAGCATCAACCTATGAACCAGGAGGTCATGATTCAGTTTCTGGATGGGTTACATGCCAGGGTTGCAGGCTTGATCCCCAATAGGGGGCGTGCAGGAGCAGCCGATCAGTGATTCTCTGTCATTATTGATGTTTCTATTTCTCCCTTCTCTGAAATCAATAAAAATGAAAAAATATATTTTTCAATAAGGGAAGAACAATAATAAAAATGCTTACCAGGTTCCAACGGTTTCACATAATTATAGGCCCATTATACAGATAGGAAGCTGAGTTTTGGAGAGGAAACAAGTTCAGAGCACAGCATTTAATCAGAGAATGCCAGGCTTTAGTCCTGGTCCTGTCCTGACTGACTGTGCACCCTGGGACAAGGACTATGTGACTCAGCCCCTGGGTCACATTTGTATAATGAGTGGCGAGTGAACAGTCAGGAAGAGGGAAATACAGGTGGCAGGGGGCCTAGCCTGAAGTATGTGGGAATGTTCTGATAGTTCTTTATGGCATGAACCTCTCAGTAGTCTACCTGTCTTAGACATGGTGCCCCTTCTGAGTCCCTGGCTTTTGTTTCCCTATCTGTCCTTGTTCAACAAAGGCCTCCCTTGCAACTGCTCCATCTGTACCCCCTCACATACACTGCTCACATCTTACAGACTCCTCTCTGCACCTAGCACCCACCTCACCTCTGGAAAGCCCTCCCTGAGCCCTAGTAGAATTCCCTTGCAGTGGAGTTCTGTAGCTAGGATCCTGGCCCCAGTCAGACCCAGCGGTGCCCTAATACACCACCTCCTCCTCTTCCAGGCAACAGAGACATCCAAATGATCAGCTGTGGAGCTGACAAGAGCATCTACTTTCGCAGTGCCCAGCAGGTAGAGTGAGGTGGCCTCCGTGGGGACTGGGGTATGGGAACTTGTCAGAGTTGTCCTTTGAAGGCCCTGCCTGCCCTGCCAGGGCTCCGATGGGCTCCACTTTGTCCGTACCCACCATGTGGCAGAGAAGACCACATTGTATGACATGGATATTGACATCACCCAGAAGTATGTGGCTGTGGCCTGCCAGGACCGTAATGTGAGGTAAGGAACTGCCTGGGCTCTTACTCAACCTGGCCTTGGCTGCTTTATAAATGGGGCCTGTATGGGACCTAGTTAAATCAGTTTTCTCATGGGCTATCTGCTCTCCTTCACCCTCCTTATCCAGTCCCTGAGAAGATGAGTCGGTAGAGGGGGTAGAGGGACCCAGCAGATGTTTCTTAGGAGCTCAATTCACCTAGGCATAGCCTCTAGATTAGCAGATGGTTCCTTCAGGCTCTCCAGAAGCCTATGTGGGGTGACTGAGAGGTGCTGATATGACTTATAAACTTATTCTTTCACCTGTATTCCCTGAGCACTTGTCTGGATAGAGAGTAGCAGCAGTGAGCAGGGCAGCTCCAGGCCCTGTCTTTACACAGCTCACAATCCTGTGGAGGAGAAGTGGACACTTCACCAGGCAGTGACAGCATGGAGTTGTAAGGGCTGGGATAGGGGAAGCCAGAGGGTTGGGCTCTGGAGAAATACCTGAACCCACCTGGGAATCAAGCAGGGCCTGATGAAAGGAATGTCTGAATTGAGACTGTGAAGGACCCAAAGGATTGAGCCAAAGGAGGGGAGAAGAGAGTGTGCAGAGGGCATAGCACGCACAAAGAGCTGCTCACCTCCTTCATTTGCTCATTCAGATTGGATGCCAGGTACTCAAGCTTGCTCTATGGCAGGGAAGACAGGCATTAACTCAACAGACACCCTAATAAGTAATTTCCATGACTTCAGCCTGAGATGGAATTTCAGTCCAGTCATCGAATGGGGGATAAGCAGTGGCTGTGGGCTTCCAGAGAGAGGAGGGGGCGGGTGGGCAAGTTCACATTGGCCATATTCTGCAACCACCTCCCCAGAGTCTACAACACCATGAATGGAAAGCAGAAGAAATGCTACAAGGGCTCCCAGGGTGATGAAGGGTCTCTGCTGAAGGTGAGGAGCCACGGCCCCCAGGGTGACCTCACACAAAGGCTCCCCTTTGTATCTGCTATCCTGGTCAAAGGATCACTTGCTGGCCAACTACTCACTCTGGTCTGGCTGAGTGCCAAGGGGTAGCCCACACTGCTTCACCTTTATTTACTGAGCCCTTCCCCAAGTGGAGCCATTTTCAGTGGTTTTTGTTTTGAGTGGCAACAGAATGTAGTGGAAATAGTCAAAGAGGCCTAGCCTCTCTTGCTAGGGTTATCCCCTGCCGGTGCAAGGACCTTCTCAGAGTCTCTGAACTTGATAAGAGTTCAGGCTGACTATAACCTTGGGCAAGTGTTATCTTTCCAGTCTGGCTCATTATCTGTAAAATGCAGATACAGAGAGCTTCTGTCACAGAGTTGTTCTGTGGAGGAAATAAGTCACACAGGTATAGTGCTAAGCACAGGGCCTGGCTGCCATCAGTACCATTGTTGTGGCTATTAATTGCTTTACCTGTGAAATAGGAATAGGAATTCTTACCGAACCAGGGTGTGTGTCATGAGGGCTATCTGGAATGAGTCCAGGTGCCAAGTGTTCAGTACCAGAGTGGTCCTCAACCAGGGGAGTCTGGGGGCCAGGGGAGTGGGGGGGAGCAAGCAGCACAAAGCATCACTTGCATCCTCTTCTCGGCAGGTCCACGTGGACCCCTCGGGTACCTTCCTGGCCACAAGCTGCTCTGACAAAAGCATCTCTGTGATAGACTTTTACTCGGGCGAGTGCATTGCCAAGATGTTTGGCCATTCTGGTGGGTGTGCCTCTCTACTTGAGACATCTCCCCACCTGCCCGCACATAGCCTTCTGACTCAGAAGGTCAATGCAGCTTCTCTGCTCTGTTTCTAGAAATTGTCACTGGCATGAAGTTCACCTATGACTGTCGTCACTTGATTACAGTATCTGGAGACAGGTGGGAAAGGCCTCGAGGCTGCCCCTGGCTCTCCCTTTACGAGTAGGTAGGACCTACACTGTGGGGAGAGAAGGGACTCAGAGACTGGAAACACCAGGCTCACAACCTGCCTGTGCAGAGAGCTCTTCTGAGTGTTCCAGTTTTCTCTCTCCTTGATCAGCATGCACCTTGGTGTCACATCCAGCCCTGACTTCAAATCCCATATCTGCTACTTACTTACTTGTGACCTTGAGCAGGTCATTTCCCTCTCTTAGCCTCAGTTTGCTCCTTTGTAAGAGAGTTAATACCATCTACCTTGAAATTATATGGTAAAAATCAAATGCTATTTCCTTATATAAATTATATATATACAAATTTATAATAAATATAATAAATTTCTTACCACATTGTTGTTACTCAAGGAAGTCCTTTTTGTCACTCCCTTCAATTTACTACAGTGTTTTCTCACAGCCCCCTTTGTTGGTGTGGAGGATTTCAGAACAGGCCCTAGTTAGCTGTCCTGGAGCCTACTCAGGGTGTGGACCAACATGGTCTGGAGCCCGTGCACTAAGCTGATGGGCTGTGTTTTCCGGGAGGTGCCAGGAAAGACGGTCTTGGCTGTGATGACTCAGGTGGCTTCAGAGTTAGATTGCATCCATAGTCATTGTTCCTCCCCCTCCACATCTGTCTTTGGCTTCTACAGCTGTGTGTTCATCTGGCACCTGGGCCCAGAGATTACCAACTGCATGAAGCAGCACTTGCTGGAAATTGACCATTTGGAGCAGCAGCAGCAGAAGAATACAAAGGATGGGCAATGGAGCAGCTTCCCCAGGTCCTAGCAGCCACCTGTACATACCCCATCTGTCCTTCCTTAGAGAAATATGTTCCTGCTCTAGGCCCCAAGATGCATGATGCTGGGGACATAGCCACAGCCAAGACAGCCCTGGGCCCTGCCTTCTATGCACTCACAGTCTAGGATAGGAGATGGACTTTGAATACCAAGTTGTGATAACACATATGAGAAGGGTTTTGGAGTGGAAAAGCAAAGTACTTGGAGAGCCTGTGAGCACTGTAATATGGGAAGCCCCAGGAGGCTCCGGGAGTAGGGAGGAAGGTCAGGAAGGTTCCAGTGGTGTTGAGATATCTTCTATTCTTTAAAATTTTTATGCTGAAAGACCACTTTTATTTGGAGTGAATTCATGCTCTAGTTTTTTATTTAGGATTTTGGTTTGGAGGTCTCGGTTTTATTGAGACATTGTGGTATTTCCCCTCTCTCTCTCTCTCTCTCTCTCTCTCTCTCTCTCTCTCTCTCTCTCTCTCCCTCCCTTTCTCTCTCACTCATGGAGCTGTCCCCATCTCTCTGTCTTGAGGCTTTGCCATTACCTCTTTGTGGGGACCAGCCCTTCATATGTGCTGCCTATCCTGCAGTGGTTTTGGAGGTATTGTAGATATTGGCACCTAGGGAGAGAGCAGCTACCTTTGGCTCCTGGTTTTGAGTCTCACACCCTATCCTGGTGCCAGTGCCTACCTTGTGTCAAGCATGTTTTAGTCTTCTGTACTCCAAAGGAGCTAAAAATCTCATTGCTACCCCCCACTTCCCAAAACAGAACCAAGCAGCTCAATACTTAAGCCCCACTATCAGCTTTGCTTTTTAGAGGTCCTATTATGGTGGCCCTTGGAGTGTTTGTCTTATTTTTTGAACACAGACTGTCTCATATCTCATTTATTATGGTGATATGTTTCTAGAAGAGAAGTGAGACCTCCCAGTACCATCTTGACCAGAAGTTAGTAATAGTTCATTTGGAACCTAGCACAGGGCCCTGGCCCTAGGCAGGTCCCTCTAGCACCCTACTTACCTATTTCTCTCCTTGTCTTCCTCATTCCTGGTTTCAGTCAGGAGACATATGCATCCATACCCAACAAGATTTGCTCCCTAAGAACTGGAGAGCAGACAGAGGATGAGCTGGAGGAGGAGTGTGAACCTGAACAATTACTGAAGACACCATCCAAAGAGAGCTTGGATCCAGGTTGGGAAAGGGGCCCATCCAAAGGAGCCCTCTTTTGATATCTATCAGTGTAGGGGTCATTGCTGGTTTCACCCACTGCTTTGTTTTTATGCCTGGCACATACTAAAGTTCAATAATCATATTTCAGTTAGGACTCTCTCAGTGTAATAGCACCAGACTCAGTGTAATAGCTTAAGCTGGAAAGAGAGTTTATTAGTTCATGTACCTGAAAATGGAAGAAGATTGGCTTCCATATAGCTGGATCTAGGTAATCAGGTGATGTTAAAGGAATGTATTTTTCTGTATCTCTTGGATCTACTTTTCTCCATATTGGCTTTGCTATCAGATAGACTCTTCCTTTCCTGGGAGGGGTGCAAAGAGGATGTCCCAGAAGAAACAGAGCATGTTAACCAGAAGATAGAACAGATTTTGTAGTTCAGGCAAAAGAGAGGGCAGTAGCTTAATGACTTTACAAAAGGCCCTCTATACATTTCTGCTCCTCTGCATATTGCCTTGACGTAGGCCCTCATGGTTGTAAGGTGATTGCTTAAGTTCCAGGCATCAGAAGCATGGTTGAATAGGACATTTCCTTCCAGAATCTTTTAGAAAGGAACCTTTTCCCAGAAGCCCTGACTTCTCTCAGGTCCCCCTGGCATGATTGCTCCAGCTATGAGAGTGGCTGGGAATAGTGATTAGCACTAGGTGCTTTTAGTGTGGGTGGTGGGCTCCAGCAACAAGGGGCCCACAGGCACAGGCCAACTGATGGCTGATTGGCAGGCAACAGCATCATGAGAATTCAACTTTGGGGAAAATCGGGATAAGTTAATTTTCTTCATTTCCCACCCTCACTCCTGATCCACTGTCCTCTCCAGGTGTGATTCCTTATAGGCCTTTGCATGAACATTAATATACATATGTACATATCCACAGGAAACATATATTTATGTCCATAAAGTGTATTATACTACAATATCGTTCTGTATCTTTTTCCTCTCAAAAGTATCTTATCTACCTGTATGTTGGTGGATACAAAACAGAGACTTCCATCTTTTACCCTACCTAATAGTAGGGTATTTTAAGTTATTCCCTCTGGGTAGGCATTTAGTTTTTTACTAATTTTATACTGTTATGAAGGAGGCTATGCTGACCATTACTAGTCCTCCCTAGGCATGTGTGAGTGTTTCCCTGAGGACTGGTAATGCTAGGCTCAGGGTTAGTATATTTTTTCTCGTAAAAGAGAACCCTAAGGGCCCCCCAAACCCACTTACTGCCTCACCCATGTTCCCTCTTCCTTCCCCCATGTTATTGCCAGCATTTGATAGTATGAAGCATTTCAATTTTGGTCAAATCTTACGGGTAAAACATTATATCCCATTGTGTAAATGTGCATTTCCCTGGCAATTAGTGAGGTTGAGTATCTTTTGATATGTCTGTGGGTTCTATATTGTCTGCCTGGAGAGTTGCCCGGTTATGTATGTTGCCCATTTGGTTGTTGGGTTATTTATTCTCTTTTCATGGATTCTATGTGTCTCTTCAGATCCTCAGTGCCTACTGACCAACGGCAAGCTGCCGCTTTGGGCAAAGCGGCTGGTGAGTCTACCTGGAGACTGTGATACCTGGGAACTGGCACAGTAGGGGTACCCTCCTCCATATTCTTGTTTATTTTCCTCTCCATATCTCTCTTCCCTGGAGAAGCTCATCACCCTTCTAGTCTCAGCTTAGATAGCCTTTCATTCATGCAACATGTATTTACTGAGCACGTACCCCCTGCTAGGCATTTGTAATGGCCATTAGACACAGCATTGAACAAGGCAGACAAATCTCTGCCTTCACAAGCTCATTTTCTTACATAGGAGATGGACAATAGCCACAGTAAACTATTTATGGAGCTGGTAAGTGCTATGAAGGGGAAAAATTTGAGAAAGAAAATAATATTAGGATTGGATGGATGATTGTTATCTTGGAGGAGGAGCAGGCTAGGAGCTGGTAATATTCTAGTAGAAGCTGGTAGCAGAATCCTAAACCCTAGGTTGGAGGGTTTATTTTAGGAACAATATCAGGCCTCAGATCAAAGCCTTGCAGGGAAATACCTCCTGCAATCCCCTACCCTGCAGATCAGGTCAGGGCATCTGGCCATGCTCTCTCAGGCCCCCAAGCTTCCCTTTATTAGTGTATACTAGAGACTCGGCACACAAAATTCGTGCACAGGTACGGTCCCTAGGCCTGGTCTACGATCACCACAGGTGATCGGAGCCTGCTGGCTGGGGGAAGGGACCGAGAGGTCAGCCGTTCCCGCCCACTTACCCTTATTGGAGTTCGTGATCATTTGGCTGGCTCCCTGACCATCTCATCATCCTCAGCTTGGAGATGATGATATGGTGGATGGCTCAGCCTTCTACACCAAGCACAGCTACCAGCCACATGGCCGCTGGGCAGAGCGGGCTGATCAGGAGCCCCTCAAGACCATCCTGGATGTCCGTAACCTGGATTGCTACTTTACCCCCTTGAAGCCCGACAGTCTGGAGGATTCAGTTCTGGATATAGTGAAGCCACAGAGCCTGGCAGGCCTGCTGAGTGAGGTAAGGACTGCCCCTGCTCCACAACTGTCTGCTCAGGACTTGGGGCTTCAGTGCTCTCGTTTTGAAAACAGGCCTAACTCCCACTTCAGGGGCATGAGAGAATTACCTGAGATGGTAGAAGGCAGAAGGGTGAGCACCAGGCTTGGTGCACAGTGAGACTTCTTAGGGCAGATCAGAAATCTAGGAACTATGAGGATTAAGAGCTTGGGCCCAAGAGCAGACCTGTGCCTGAGTACGAGGGCATTGAACAAATGGAGCTCAGCTCTACCTCTTCCCTCTTGTGTGAATTAGAGCAAGGCTTGCCTCTCTGGGCTTCAGTTTTCAAACATATAGACATTTTAAAAAAAGATAACTAAAAAGATTTCTTAAAATGGTTATTGAAAAATAGCCCTCAGAGGCCTGGCTGGGGTGGGTGGCTCAATTGGTTGAACATCATTCTGTGCATGAAACGTTGCCTGTTCGATTCCTGGTCAGGCCACACACCTGGATTGTAGGTTTGATCTCCAGTCACAGAGCATACAGAAGGCAACCAATTGATGTTACTCTTTCACATCGATCTTTCTCTCTATATCTATCTACCTATCTATCTTTCTCTTTCTCTCCTTCTCTCCCTCTCCCTTTCTCTTTCTAAGCATGTCCTCAGGTGAGAATTAAAAAAAAAAAAAGGGACTTTTACAGGAATCCAGTGCTAAGAACAGAGCCTGGGTCCCCTTAGAGGTGCTGAAGCAATTTTAGCTCTTATTTTATTATTTTCCAAATAAAATTTTTCTTTATCCTATTATATATTTTATTTTTTATTGTGGCATAATATATACATGCAGTTATGCACAAATCTTAGGTAAATAGCTTGATGAATTATTACCTGTGTATATACCTATGTATATGCACCACCAAGGTAAATACAGAGCATTTTCTACCTCCAGGAAGACCTCTGTGCCCCTTCTAGTCAGTACTTCCACCAGGGTAACCAGCGTTCTGATCTCTCTCACCATGGACTGGTTTGTCTGTTTTTTGTTTGTTTGGGTTTTTTAAAATATATTTTTATTGATTTTAGAGAGATAGAAACATCAATGATGAAAGAGAATTTTCGGTCAGCTGTCTCCTGCATGCCCCCTACTGGGGGTCAAGCCTGCAACCTGGGCATGTGCTCTTGACCGGAATTGAACACAGGATCTTTCAGTCCGCAGACTGATGCTCTATCCACTGAGCCAAACCAGCTAAGGCTGGTTTGCCTGTTTTTGAACTTCATATAAATAAACACTTAGAGAGTCAGAGCCATACTTATTCCTTATTCCTTAAAGGGGCTTATGATAATGCAGCTGGATACAGAGTGAGCTCATGAACAAAAGGCTTGGTCCAGGCTCTGGTGCACAGTGAGCATCTAACAGTGGGGGTTGCCATTATCCCCAACTTCTTTATGGTAACACTTAGAAACTTGGAAGGGTCCTGGTTGCTACCTCAGATGGCTGTGCCTCTTCACCCCACAGTCAGAGAGTCCCCAGAAAGATGGCTGTAGGAATCCTTCCTTCCTGCCTCTACAGAAGGAGTGCTCTGAAGCCAGAGAGGTCATCAGCTCCCTGGAGGTAGAGGTGACCGTCCCGGGGACAGACAGGTAGGTGTCCTTCACACCAAGGGGAGCCTTAGTTGGAGAGAGAAAGCCTCAGCTGATAGGCACATTCTGAAAACTGCTCTTGCAGTAGGCGGTGGGAGTGAGGAGGAAGGGGTGTGGCCCAGATGGAGTAGAAACCCAGCCCTGCAGTGTGTTTCCATGGTTCTAGGTGGAAGTGCAGGGCACTCTGAGGGGAAGGGAGCTTTGGAGGAGGGTGGAGAGACAAAGTAGTGCTAACAAGGGGAGCAAGGTACAGATGCTTCAGGGTTCTGGGTAGGGACCAGTTGTTTACTAAATAGTATGTTATCATTCCCTTGTTCCACCTCTATTGGCACTGCAGCAAGTACGGCTCAGAAGAAATGGAGAGGGAGCCTGGAGATCAGCAAGGTGACGCCTATCTAAGGGTCTCCTCCATGGGCTCGAAGGATCAGAGCAAACTTGAGGGTGAGTGGGGGCCTGCCAAGGACCCTGCTGTAGTTTGTTCATCCCGCTAGGCCTCTTTCTGGGCACTGATGATGACCTTAGCCCAGTCTTCCTGAAATTCAAGAGTCTATCACAGAAGACAGACGTGGTCCTTGATGTTACCAGAGGATTCTGGAGCCAAACTGCCCACTGACGGCAGCCCAGCTCTGCCACTTCCTCCAAGTATAACCTTGTTGGTCCATAAAAATAGGGGGCGAATACTATCATCCCCATTTTCCAGATAGGGAAATAAAATCCAGAAAAACTGAACCACCTGCCTGACTCACCCAAAAAGGGCCTGGCTTTGGGCTCCTGATCTCCCATATCCCCTCCCTGCTTCTTTAGATTCAGGGGATTCAGAAGCCTACTTGGAGTGTACCTTCACCACCATCCATTCCTCCTCTCCACAGCTGGGCTCAGACCCTCGGTTTGACGTGACAATGACCCCTATACCAGGTAAATGGGCCAGACATGAGGAAGGGCAGTGCATGGGTCTTGTTTAGAGGGTGGTCATGATACATAAACACTGGCCCCACATCAGCCCTATACTTGGTGCCCACTGAACCTCACCTGGAAGACAGAGCCATCAGTCTTTCCTTCTCAGCCTGGTGGCATCAGGATGTGTGCTGAGAAAGTCTAGCTTTCTTCATTGTTAAGTGTCTTTGTCAGGGTGTCTGCCTTGACTAAGTGTTGAAAGTTCTCTCCCACTTGCCCCCTTTGCCTCTCACAGAATGCCCAGGAGCTGCAGAAGAGTTGTCTCGGCCTGAGCTGGCAGGCATATCCAATGGCTCCTTGCCCCAGACCCCTGAGCAAGAGAGGTTTCTCCGCCACCACTTTGAGACACTTACTGACACCCACCCTGAGGGTAGGGCCCTGCTCCTCTCAGCCCTACCTGGGCGGGCCATCTTGTGCTAGGCACTATGTGGGCATCTCTGGGTTAGGACTTTCCCTAGCAGGGCTGATGAGAATGGTGGGAAGGCATATGTTTTATCTTAAGGACTGAGCTGCACAGTTTCTTCTTCCTGCTCCAGTTGCTGTGTTGTCTATTGATGGTGGTTTCGGAGGATTTTCCTGCTGCTTTATGGGTCTGTCTGGACCTAGGACTAGTTGGCTAGAGGGATTCTGAGGTCTCCCTTGGCATCTTCCCCTAGAGCTCTTTCACAGATCCCTAAGAGATGTGACGGCCTCTGCAGATGAGGACTTCTTTAATCCCCGGCTGAGCATCTCAACCCAGTTCCTCTCACGTCTCCAGAAGACATCCAGGTAGGAGCTGGTGAACTGCTGAACCTTTCAGCTTTCTGTATTCCAGGATGGAGCTATGTCCTCTCGAGCATCCCAGGGCAGGCACAACTGCCT
The DNA here is from genome assembly GCA_004026665.1 of Murina feae. NCBI lineage: Eukaryota > Metazoa > Chordata > Mammalia > Chiroptera > Vespertilionidae > Murina > Murina feae. The sequence continues at coordinate 2,290 of PVJC01045144.1, read as the reverse complement.
GGTTTCCTCCCTACAGGCTCAACCACACCTTCCCTTCCCCGCTGCACCTGCACCTTGTGAAGTCCCCGGAGGTCAAACTCATAGACCTCCAGGGCAACCAGGTCAGAGCAGAACCAGGTACTGGTGACACCTTCCCAGGGAGAACCAACGTGAGTACTTGGGCCACCTCCTCAGGACATAGGGCTGGGAGCTGGGAAGCCTTGTCCTCACCTCATGGCTATGCCTGCAGGTCCTCTCTGGGAGGAAAGCTAAGGAGTCCCTTGACAAGCTGGAGGCCTGGTGCCCACTGAGTGTCACCCTTCCTAGTAAGCATCCCTGGGCTTCTCAGCAAATGGCCATGGATGCCCAGCTGAACCATGGGGGAGAGGGGTCCACTCAGACACTGCAGCCATCTTGGGGTGGGGCCCTGTCTCTCGGTTTTGTGACTTGGATGTGAGAGTGAACTGGCTGCTTCCTTTACAGCCCCTGCCTCACAGGCCCAGCTTCCTGTGTCCCCTCCTTCTCAGAGCTGCCCACAGACAGGAAGCCTCTGGCACCCACAACCCTACCCACTCCAGGCCTCCACACCCCCTCTTCCTGTTCCTATGTAGAGGCTACTGCCAGTTCCTGTGCCAAGATGTCACCCAGAATTTCCCTTGAGGACAGTGAGGACCCTGTCTTGGTTGACAAAGAGAGAGGGAGACCCCTCTACAGGCCCTCATCCCTGGGGAAGCTGGCCTCCCTGGACCAGGAGCTTCAGACCATCACCACCATGGCAGCAACCAGTTCTGACAGTGAGGGCCAAGAGCCTTCCCTGCCCTCCCAGGGCAACCATGAAGCCCGGGCCAGCTTCAAGCAGACCTTGTCAAGCGTTTGTGACAGGCTCTTACTGCCGTCACCCCCACAGGAGCCACCCAGTACTTGTGTCTGGTCCCAGGAACCTGTGGCCACCCAGTCCAATGTCACAGTCACAACAGCTAGTTTCCCGGCTTCTAGCCCCGTAGATATGAGCTCCCTGAGGCTCCACAACTCCACCTTTCTCCCAAGGCTTCTGTCCCCTGAACCCGTCAACACCCCTGCCCACCCCAACAGCCCCCCACTTCCAGAGGCCATGCCTGCCAGCATCACCTCCCTCCTGGAGCTCACCCCTGGTGAGTATCACCCTTGGGATAAGGGGTTGTCTCCCAAGCTCCTCTCATTTAACAGCTCCAAAGGTAGGCACTTGACCTGGCCACAGGGGCTATGCCATTCATTTATTCTTTACCAAACTATTTAGTGAGCACTTTGTATGTGTTGGGCTTTTTGTTCTAGGCCCTGAGGACATGGATGGGATGAGGTGGTAAACAAGACTACAGAGAATTGACATCTTAATTGGGGAAGATGCCCAAACTAAATCTATGAGGAAAGTGTTAAGTGTATCACGAAGTGATGTGCTAAGGAGGGAAATAAAGAGAAAGGGTTTAGGGAGTGAGAAGTGGGGGCCATTGTACCAGTTTTTAAAACATATGTGTGTGTGTATATATATATTTTTTTTATTGATTTCAAAGAGAGAGGGAGAGAGAGAGAGAAACATTAATGATGAGAGAGAGTCATTGACCAGCTGCTTCCTGCATGCTCCCATTGGGATCAAGCTCACAACCTGGGCATGTGCCCTGACCGAGACTCCTGGTTCATAGGTCAACGCTCTACCACTGAGCCACATCAGCCAGGTTGTTGTTATAGTTTTAAATAGAATGATGAAAAAAGGCTTCAGAGAAGATGACATTTGAGACCTGTAGGAGGGGAGGGAAGGGAGCCTTGGGGACTGAAGGAACTACATATTGCAGGCAGCGGGACAATAATTGGGATCAGTCCAGTCACCATGGCCTCTCAGACCAGCTATAAAGTTAGAGGTGTCTTTTTCATTCCCTCCCCTCTATCCCCAGATGCACTCAGTGTACTCCGGGACAGCCCTGGACACTGGGGGGAGCCTGGAGTGCCAGCCAGAGTCCTGTCCCCAGCTCCCCTTGACGTGAGCAGTGTCGGGACCATTGTGCACAAACTACAGATTGCCTTCCAGGAAGCCCTGGACCTTTACCACCTGGTGAGCCAAGCCCAGAGTCAGGGGAAAGGGCTGAGGGAATGCCTTGGGACTGCCTGCCCTGGGTGGTTCCTAACATGGTTGGCACCCTTTGCAGATAGTCTCCAGTGACCAGTTGAGTACCAAGCAGCGGCAGGCACGGACTGAGTTGGCCTCCACCTTTCTTTGGATCCACAGCCAGTTAGAGACCAACAACTGGCTGGTTGGGAGTGATGTGGCCCCAGCCCAGGC
>PVJC01045143.1:0-12500 GCA_004026665.1 Murina feae | reverse complement strand
GAACCTCACCCCATTGGGGTGTGGCCAGCCTGAGTGAGGGGCTGAGGGCCATTTTCAGGCTGCCCACAGTCCCTTCAGGTTTTGGGTCCCTACTGGGGTACCTGGCCAGCCTGGGTGAGGGGCTGATGGCTGTTTGCAGGCTGGCCAAGCTCCCCAATGGGATCCCTCGCCCCATTGGGGTATGGTCAGCCTGGGTGCGGGTCTCAAGACTGTTTTCAGACTTTCAGGCTGCCCACAGTCCCTTCAGGTTTTGGGTCCCTACTAGAGTACCTGGCCAGCCTGGGTGAGGGGCTGGTGGCTGTCTGCAGGCTGGCCAAGCCCCTCAGTGGCGTCTCTCACCCCATTGGGGTGTGGCCAGCCTGGGTGATGGGCTGAGGGGCGCTTTCAGGCTTTAAGGCTGCCCACAGCTCCCATTGACCCAATGTCCCAGCAAGGCTGGCTAGATGCAGGTTTCTGGGGTTTGTTTATCTTCTGTAACTGATACACTGTTCCTTTAAGCCAGGGCCTAGGCATGTAACGAAACCTCCTCTCTGCTTCAGCTCTGGCTTCTATAATGAAACAATGTTTCCCTTAGAAGTCAGGCTGGCCTGCTGTTTGCTTCAGCTTCTGATACTTCTAGGATTGAAATAATGTTGCAAATATGTTGTTCCCTGGAGTGAGAGATGCCCAGGCGGCCCCCAAACAGTTTCACTCCTACTGCAACAGACAATGCCTGTTTATTCAGCTCCCTTAGTGCCGGCCTCCATGTTGGCTGGGTTAATTTGCATACAAATTGGCAGCTTAGGCATCCCAAAGGGATGGTCAATTTGCATATTACACTTTTATTATATAGGACAAGGTCAATACCTTTATAACTAACTAGTTGTACTTCTATATATACTAGCAAGAAACAGAAAATGAAAGGGCATCAAAAACCAACTATGAAGAATAAACCTAGCAAATAATATATTATACCCAGAAAAACTATAAAAACAATTTGAAATATTTATTTATTTATTTATTTATTTTTAATATATATTTTTGTTGATTTCAGAGAGAAAAGGAGAGGGAGGGAGAGAGAGAGATAGAAACATCAATGATGAGAGAGAATCATTGATTGGCTGCCTCCTGCATGCCCCCACACTGGTGACTGAGCCCGCAACCCAGGCATGTGCCCTGACCGGAAATTGAACCATGACCTCCTGGTTCATACGCTCAAGCACTGAGCCCACCAGCTGGGCCAATGTGAAATTTTTAAAAGCCTACATAAATGGAGGGATAAGTGCCATATCATGGACATATATGCACTTAAAAGAATGGAGTTAATAGTTCAATGCTGGCTCCTCTTCCAGAAATGGCAGAGTGGCTCCTATCAGAACTATTAGCTTTCTCATAAGTAACTATGAACTCTGGACAAAATAGAAAGCACTGGAAAAATTATCAAAATCAGGGAAAAACTGAAGGGAAGTCAATACTTAGAAGGGAATAAGACTGGGTGAGTGTTCCATTTGTTTACTGCTCTTGGTTGGTAGCAAGGCCCCAGTTGTTGCTGGGAGTAGTGGGGAAAACTACCCACAATCACATTGTCTTGAAACCCCACAACAGTTTCACAGCAGCTGGGAGGTGAGGGGGGAAATCCTGAAGAGGATAAAGCCAAAGAGAAAGAGGCCTAAATTCTACATATGCAATTGTGGAAATCTCTGACTCACCATTGAATTACAGATGTGTGGGGCAGACCCCAACATGACCAAGATGTGGTAACTACCAAAAACTTTAAAGCAGCTATTAAAACTAAGCTCAAAAGTATGAAGAAAAATATGCTTGTAATGAATTAAATGAATAGAAATATTGGTAGAGAAGTAAAAGCTATAAAAAGGAAGCAAATGAGCCCATTTGGCATTGCTCAGTGGTTAGCATCAACCTATGAACCAGGAGGTCACAGTTCGATTTCTGATCAGGACACATGCCAGGTTGCGGGCTCCATTGTGGGGTGTGCAGGAGGCAGTCAATGATTCTCTCTCATCACTGATGTTTTTATCTCTCTCTCCCTCTCCCTTCCTCTCTGAAATCAATAAAATTTTATTTATTTATTTTTAAAGAGAACCAACTGGAAAACTTTAGAACTGAAAAATTCAGTATCTGTAATTTTTAAAAAATTCACTGTATTGGCTTATAGGAGATTGGAGATTACAAAAGAAAGATCCAGAATGTAGATTAGTGGAAATTGTCCAATCTGAATAAGAGAAAGAAAAAAGGTTGAGAAAATAAAAACAAAGAAGCTAAGCTTTGGTGACCTGATTTAGAGGAACAGTATCAAAACTGGAATCCTATAAAAAGAGAATGGGACAGAAATATATATAACAAAACCATCCTCCCAAATTTCCTACATATGGTGAAAGACTAAATGTTAAGTTTCATGAAGCACTACAAATACAAAGAAAACCACCTAGGCATAGGAGAGACAAAATATTAACCACGAAAAAATACAAAAGAGAAATCCTGAAGGCAGGCAGATAAAAACACAAATTACACACAGGGAACAATAATACAAGTTAACACCGACTAATCAGAAAAAAAAAGAAAAAAGAGGCTAGAAGATAATTGACAAAGGTCTCTCCAACTGTTGGGGAAAAAATAAAACTGTCAACCCAGAATTCTATTCCACCAAAAATTTCTGTCAAGAAGGAAGGCAAACTAAAGATGTTCATAAACAAAATATAAGAAAATTTGTAGCTAGCAGATCCTTACTATAAAAAAGTGAAAAATTATCTTTCTTTTTGAAGGTAAAAATACCAGACAGAACTAGGATCTTCAGGAAGGTAAGGAAAATATTAATGGTAAATATTTGAGTAAACAAAAGATTTCTACCTTCATTTCTTTAAAATTCATGCTACTTTAAAAATACATTCGTTGTGGGATTTACAATGTATGTAGACACAATATGCATGTCAACCATAGTTTAAAAATGGAAAGGGGTTAGAAATTTCATACAAAGTAATATAATATTAACTCTAAGTAGACTGTGGTAAAATAAGAGTGTATATTGTAATGCCTAGGGCAACAACTTAAAAAATAACAGCAGAGGAGGTATAATTTAAAAGCCAATAGACATATTAAATTGGAATATTAAAAAATACTCAACCCCAAAGAGTGCAGAAAAGAGGAACAAAGGAAAAAAACAAAACAAGTGAAATGTCTAGGTGCTTAAATCCATCCATGTCAATAATTATCTATATGTACTACTATAAAAGGCTGTCTGTCCATCCTACTGGTAGCTATGATGTGCACTGACCAACAGGGGGCAGACGCTCAATGCATGAGCTATCTTGACACGAAATGGCCATTTAAAAATAAATGGCACCACGACCTGGCACCAACAAACCAACACTTGGCTTCCCCCAAGTGGGACACAGGCCCTGCCACCACCCCAGAGCGACACCCCACCAATCACAGCCAATGCTGCCAAGACCCCATCGCACAAAATGAGGCCCACAGCCCAGCCCAGCCCAGAAACAGTGGCAGGGGGCACTGGGTAATAATGTCATGTAGCAACACCTGGCTTCCTCTCCCTAGCAACTAGCCTCCTTGGAGTTTCTTTAGCCCAGGAACCCAACTTGCTTTACAGCCAAGTGCAAACATTTTACACTGTAACCAAATGTTTGTGAAGCATTTTTACATGCCTCATCTCATTTTATCCTCACAGAAGTCCTGGAGTAGGTAGATATGAGACTCGGTAGAATCCTATTTTCTTTTCATTAGTAAGACGCAAATAGCAATATTAAAATATTTCTTCTAATTAATTTCCTTTCAATGTGCACAAATCCATGCGCTGGGACACTAGTATTCACTATAAATGGAGTAACTACTCCAATTAAAAGGCAAAGATTGTCCAAATGAATAAAAAAGCAAATCCCAACTATATGCTACCTACAAATTTTAAATATAAAGACACACATAGCTTGAAAGAAAAGATTTTAAAAAGATGAACTGAGAACCATGATGGCAGCATAGGTAAACACTCAACCACTCTCAACCACATCAAAACTACAACTAAAAGACAAAACAACTATCATCTAGAACCGTGGGAAAGCTGGCTGAGTGGAAGTTCTACAACTAGAAGGAGAGAAAAAAATGCACTGAGACTGGTAGGGGGTGCAGAGGCGCACACGGAACAGGCTGGCAACCAGGTGCGCTGTTCTTGTTTTTTCAGTTGGGAGGGAGATATAAACTCCTGATTGCTCTCAACTGCAGTTCCAGGTGAGACTTTGGGGACGCAGACTCATATGGGGAGAAACTGAACTGTGTGGAATCGGGCTGGAACACGAGGGCAGCTTTCTCTCAGAGGTGCTTGCACCGTTCATTGTTCTTGCTCGAGGGCACCACATATGGAGACACAGGGACCTCTCCAGTGCAGGGCTGGTTGCTGTTTGCTCTGCCCTGGTGATTCCCTGAGACCCCACCCCACCCAATTTACAACCCCACCCAAGCTGTGCACAGAGGCCTTTGCATATGAATGGCCTGTCCTTTCTCAGCCTAAACCCTGGCAAACTGCAGCTGAGTCAGAGAGCAGACTGAAAGGTTCCAGGTTCAATTCTATTCAGGGGCATGTGCCTTGGTTGCGGGCACATACCCAGTAGAGGGTGTGCAGGAGGTGGCTAATCGATATTTCTCTCTCATCGATGTTTCTAGCTCTCTGTCTCTCTCCCTTCCTCTCTGTAAAAAGTCAATAAAATGTATATTTTTTTTAAAAGAAAGAAAGAATAACATACAGAGATTCAACAGCAGACTAGAAGATCCCAAGAATCAAATCAAAGATTTGAAATACAAGGAAGCAAAAAACACCCAACCAGAAAAGCAAAATGCAAAAAGAATCCAAAAATATGAAGACAGTGTAAGGAGCTTCTGGGACAACTTCAAGCATACGAACATCCAAATTAAGGGGGTACCAGAAGAAAAGAGAGAGCAAGATATTGAAAACCTATTTGAAGAAATGACAGAAAACTTCCCCTACCTGGTGAAAGAAATAGACTTACAAGTCCAAGAAGTCCAGAGAATCCCAAACAAGAGGAATCCAAATAGGACCACACCAAGACACATAATTAAATTGCCAAGGGCAAAAGACATAGAGAGAATATTAAAAGCAGCAAGAGAAAAGCAGTTACCTACAAGGGTGTACCCATACGATTGTCAGCTGATTTCTCAACAGAAACCATGCAAGCCAGAAGGGAGTGGCAAGAAATATTGAAAGTGATGAATAGCAAGAACCTACAACTAAGATTACTCTTCCCAGCAAAGCTATCATTTAGAATTGAAGGTCAGATAAAGAGCTTCACAGACAAGAAAAAGCTAAAGGAGTTCATCACCACCAAACCAGTATTATATGAAATGCTGAAGGATATTCTTTAAGAAAAGGAGGAAGAAGAAAAAGGTAAAGAAAAAAATTATGAACAACAAAGTGACAACAGATACATATCTATCAATAAGTGAATCTAAAAATCAAATGAATAAAAAATCTAATGAATAGAACAGACTGATGGATATAATAGAATCAGGGGGATGGAAAGGGAGCAGACTGACAATTCTCAGGGGGGAAAGGAGTATGGGGTGCAAGAAGAGACTGGACAAAAATCTTACACCTATGGATGAGGACAGTGGGGGAGGTGAGTGCATGGAGTGGGGTGGGGTGGGAACCAGGTGAAGGGGAGCTATGGGGGGGAGGGGGAGAGGAACATCTGTAATAATCTGAACAATAAAGATTAAAAAGAAAGATGCACCAAGATTAAGTACAAGAAGAGTGGCTACAGTTATCAGAGATAAACTTCAAGAAAAAGAGTATTACAAGGGAAAAAAACCAAAGCAGAACAGACATTCCAAAACAATAGAAGAATGAACTTATCAGGAAGATTTAATAATCCTAAGTATATATGAATTTGCTACTGCAAAGATGTCAACTCTCCGCAAACGATCTCTATATATTCAAAGCAATCCTAATTAAATTCCTGCAGGTTTTTCCTTTGACAGGCCAAGTCTAAAACTTGTATCAAATGCCAAATCCAAAAATAGCCAATTGTACCACCCAGTCAAAATGCCTGATGTGTGTACAATACAATGAGAAGAAAGAGGGATCTTCATAGTAAATTCTCAAGAGGCAATGAGACTTGCCACATTTTCTACTTACTTTTCTGTGCTTTACCAGTAAAGCTCCATCAGGGCCAAACACGGCACAAGTGTTATATAATTTCCCAGAATCCTCTTCAGGAATGGAACCTTTTATTGAGAGGAGAAAGATGTAGGCACAGAAAACATTCCGAATACAGCATTCTTTTGGAACTGGACCAAGGCTTGATAAACTGTCACTAATGTCTAACAATACAGTTTACAATCTTCTAGGGGTCACTGAATCGGTTGTTTTCCTTCTCGAATACAATCTTTCAGAGATAAATTCTGGAGTGTAAATAACTAGTGTAGAAAATCATCATTACCAGTTTGGTGTGTGTCCTTCTACAACTAGGTCAGATTAAAGACAAGTTTCAAAAATATCCAAACTGTTTCTGAATTCAGCTTTGATCTTAAGCAAAATTTAATCTGAAACACTAAAGCAACATGGGGAATGCACAGTTGCTCAACTTAAATTCACCAGGCCCTCTTGCAATATAGCTGCATCACAAAGGCCTCAGATGGGAATGTAGCTACATGTCTGTCTATCACTGACTGTAGTTCCCGGTCCTGCCTCCTCTTGCTCTGTCTTCTTTTTCCACATCTTAGTCATTTCTAATTCTTAATAGAGCATAACTAGAGGCCCGGTGCACAAAATTCGTGCGGGGGGGGGGGGGGGACTGGTGTCCCTCAGCTGAGCTTATACCCTCTCAAATCTTGGGCCTAAACTGGCAGTCAGACATCCCTCTCACAATCCAGGACTGCTGACTCCCAACTGCTCACCTGCCTGCCTGCCTGATTGCCCCTAATCACTCCCCTGCCAGCCTGATCAACACCTAACTGCTCCCCTGCAAGCCTGGTTGCCCCTAACTGCCCTCCCCTGCCAGCCCAATTGCCCCTAATTGCACTCTCTTGCAGGCCTGGTAACCCCCAACTGCCCTCCTCTGCTGGTCCAGTCACCCCTAACTGCCCTCCCTGGCAGGCCTGATCATCCCCAACTGCCCTCCCCTACCAGCCATCTTGTGGTGACCATCTTGTGTCCACATGGGGATGGCAATCTTTGACCACATGTGGGTGGCCATCTTGTGTGTTGGAGTGATGGTCAATTTGCATATTACTCTTTTATTAGATAGGATACAGAGATAATTTTGTTGTATTTATTAAACAATTTTACTGTACTGACTTTTTTTAAGCAAACAGAACATTTTATAATTTCTTTTACAGCCACATAAAGCTACCTTGATGTATGTAGCCTCTTTAAGAAAAACAATTTTTTTAACCCTGTATTAGTAAAATGAAAGACACTCAGGTATGGTTTTTTTTCCCCTCATACTTCCACCTGTGCCTTCACTCCCACTCCTTCTCCAGGGAAAATCATCATTACCAGTTCAGTGTGTGTCCTTCTATGACACTGACTATGCCTTACATGCAAAACTACATATAAATCAATAACCTTGTGTGGGGGGGATTAATATGAATGGGAGTACTTGTTCATATCATATTGAACCTACTTTTTCCCACTTAACAGTGTGTCTGAATGAGCTCTCCCCTTTACTACATATAGACCTACCTCATTCTTTTCAATGGCTAATTCGTATTCCACGGTTTAAGTGCAACAACAAAAATTATCCATATGCTTCTAATGTTCAGCCATTATACCTTGAGGGTAGGAAGTTACCTCCAATGAGATATATGCTGCACTCCTTTGCTACTTCTGAGAGCTTCTGTGTGGATTCACCGGGAATTTTCTCTGCATATTCAGGAAAATAGTTCGTGCCATATGGGGAATTAAAGCATTCCTAGAATAATGTTAGCAGAGAAAAAGAGAGAGAGAGAGAGAGAAGAAAACAACATCAAAACACCCAACCCATTTTAAAGTTCTGCTGAAAGAAGACAAGCTGCTGCTTCCAGCTCTGCTCTGAAAGGGATAAAACACAGCTGATTAAAAAATACACACACACACACACACACACAAACAATGAGGTCCTAGGGCTGCAGATCCTGTAGTCACCCGCAGGTCTCAGCAGCTGGTTCAGGTGGCACCTGTGCTCAGGCAGACCCTGGTCATCTTGGCAGAAGGTGGGAATAGCCTCTCCCTCGAGTCTACAGGAGAGGTGCACATTCCCAGAACACCTAGGCCCACTGCAAGGGCTTACTCTCACAACTTCATTAGGATGAATCCATAGGCTCAATATTATATTAACTATGTAAAGCAATAAAGCCTGGGATTAGAAAAATACAGAAGCTTTGAAAGCCACAGAAGTTAAGACATTTCCTCATCTGTAAAATGAACTGTTTCTAAGTTCCCTTCCAGCTCTATCATCCTGATCCCGTGGAACCTCATTCCCCAGGACACGTCTGTCTGCCACAGCTCTGTAATAAAAGAAAAGCAAAAACCACTAGACTTTGACTCTAATTTATTCGCCTTGCATTTACTGAGATTGCCTGTGCACCACACACTGTGCTAAGGAACTCAAGCTTACTAGCTTGTACAAGACGTATGTCAGGTCGAGAAGCAGAGCTGAATTCAAGTGCTTCACTCCTGGTCCTTAACTCTAATGCCTGAGCAACATAAACCAACAAGAGGCCATGATTAGGGTATAAGTGCAGGTGAGTCCCAGGACTGAAGTGGTAATGAAGACAGGATTAACATTAACATCTCAAGCTCCCCTGTTAAAGGTTCCTACTCACTGGCCATATCTGTGATGGCCTTGAGTCCAATATACAAGGCAGCCCTGAAAATTCTCCAGTCAGTCTAAGCAGGGTTTTCAAAGGGCTGCCTCTTCCCCATGGAGGGAGAGTGGGGGAGAGGCTGTCTGGAGTAGTTCCACCACTGACTCCACAGGATCCTTCTCTGGAGCTAACCCCCTACTTGACAACAAGCAAACGTGGTGCAAACTTCAGCTGGTTGTTTTAAAAGAAATCACCTAGAAAAGAGATGAAGAATCCTACATTTAGAAAGACACCACAGGCTTCCTAAATGTCTCAAATAGTTTCAGTTTTCAAAAAAATATTTTAAGTGTTGGAGGTTTAGTTCTAAAGTCAATACATCCTGGTCCTATAAAGAATTATACAGGAGTCCTGGCTGGGCAGCTCAGTTAGTTGGAGCATCATCCAATATACCAAAAGGTTGCAAGTTCATTCCCAGTCAGGGTGCATATGGGAGGCAACCAGTCAATGATTCTCATATCTCTCTCTCTCTCTCTCTCTCTCTCTCTCTCTCTCTCTCTCTCTCTCTCTCTCTTTAAATATCAAGAGAAAACATACCCTGGGGAGAGGATTAAAAAAAAAAAGAATCCTATCTAATAAAAGAATAATATGAAAATTAGGTATCACTCTGTCACAAAGATGGCCACGCCCAGTCCAGCTCAACCCTGCCACTAAAGTAGTCAGGGCTGTTAGCCAGGCAGGTGTTGGGGGAGGCGGGTCCCCGAGGGGCAGAACAGGCCATCAGAGAGGTCTGGGGGCCCCCTGCCTAGGCCTGCAGCTTTGGCCAGAGGTTACAGGCCTGGGCAGGGGTGGAGCTGAGATTGGAGGGGCAGGGGTAGAGCCGGTGATTGGAGTGAACTACAGAGGAAACACCTTTTCTTAACGCTCATTGGCTAAGCTCCCTGTATGCCACTGGTAATATTCTTAGTCACTTGGGTAATAAGAATCAAAAAAGCAATTTAGGTTTTCCACCACACTCCTGGAGAAAAAAAATGAAGGTCCACTGCTAGAGGGCTAAGAAATGTCATATCCTGCCCTAGCCGGTTTGGCTCAGTGCATAATGCCTCAGCCTGTTGACTGCAGGGTCTGGGTTCAATTCTGACCAAGAGCATGTACCTAGGTTGCAGGCTCTGCCCTGGCTGGGACCCAGATCAGGGCATATGCAGGAGGCAACCAATCAAAGTGTTCCTCTCACTTTGATGTTTCTCTCTGTTTTTCCCTTCTCTTCCACATTCTCTAAAAATCAAAGGAAACATATCTCAGGTGAGGATTAAAAAAAAGAAAGAAAGAAATGTCATATCCTAAGAAAGACATGTCTTGAAAATGCCTAAAGAAAGTTGTCATTTTTTCATGGTGAAGGGATTGGAGTCCATGTTGATGAAAACACCTTGGTGGCTGCAGTGACTGGAAGTGGCTGCAGCAGCGGGGTGATGGGGCTCTTGGCTTCCCCTGATTAGCCTGGTCGCCTCCCACAAAGGGAGGCCAGATTGCGGCTTAGGTCTGCTCCCCAAGGGGAGCAGGGAGCGGGCCTAAGCCATCAGTAGGACACCCCCTAAGGGCTCCCGATACGTGAAAGGGGGCATGCTGGGCTGAGGAACACCCCCTCCCCAGTGCACGAATTTTTTACACCAGGCCCCTAGTTCTATATAATAAAAGAGAAACATACAAATTAACCGTCTCTCTGCTACACTCAAGCCACACCACAAGCCAATCAGAGTGACTATGCAAATTAACCTGGCAAAAATGATGGTTGATTTGCATACGCAGGTGTCAAGCACACCAGAAGGTGATGGTGGCTGCAGCTGCAGGCTCCCAGGACCATTGCAGGCTCGGGAGGTGAGGACTACCACGCCAAGCCATGCCTGCAAGCTCCCAGGACCATTGCCAGCCTGGGAGGCGAGGCCACCTGCATCTAGTCACACCCACAGTTTCCCAGGACCTTGCCGGTGTAGAGCAGAGTGGGAGAGGAGCAGGCAGAGAGCAGGAGGTTTGGAAGACTTGGCAGAGCAGGAGACCACTGGACACAGAGCAGAGTGAGAGAGAGGGCGGCTTGGAGGGCGCAGCTCCCTCTGTCACCCAGCTTCCTCATCACAGCTGTGGAAACTGACATCAGGGAGGAGGAAGTCCCACCCCCACAGAATCAGCCAAAATCAGCCTTTGGTCAGACAGCTCTCAGCAGCCTGACAGCCAGGATTCTCATTCACCTGCATCTCAGACCATGACAGTAGAGAGGTGGGATTATGTCTAAGGAACAACTGTTGATACAATGTAGCTCTGCAGCTGAAAGATGCCAGCGTTATCGACGGAAAATGTCTGCAGAACAACGTGCATCTGATCTTGAAAGAAGGCAGTGCCTGCGACAGAATGTATCTGAACACCAGCTACTGGAAAAACATTGCTCTGGTGCAAAAACCAATGGAGCTATCAACAGAAAATGTCTAGAGACCAACATGCCTTTGAAGTTGAAAGAAGGCGGTGGTGACGACAGAATATGTCTAGAGAACAGTCATCAACAAGTACTACCAATACTGGTAGGAACTGCCTTCGCAGTGAAAATGGAGTACATGAGGATGCAATTTTCGAACATAGCTGTGGTGGAATGACTGTTCGATGTAAATTTTGCCTGTCACTAAATTTCTCTGATGAAAACCCATCTGATGGGAAATTTACTCGCTATTGTAGCAAAGGGAAAGTCTGTCCAAATGATATACATTTTCCAGATTACCTAGCATATTTAAAAAGATTAATGACAAATGAAGATTCTGACAGTAAAAATTTCATGGAAAGTATTCATTTCATAAATAGTTCCTTTGCTTTTGCTTCCATGGGTGCAAATATTGCATCGCCATCAGGATATGGGCCATACTGTTTCAGAATACACAGACAAGTTTATCACCATACTGGAACTTTTCATCCTTCGGATGGTGTTTCTCGGAAGTTTGCTCAATTCTATATCTTGGGTACAGCCGAAGCAACAAGTAAAAGATTAGCAATGCCAGAAAACCAGGGCTGCTCAGAAAGACTCATGATCAACATCAACAACCTCATGCATGAAATAAATGAATTAACAAAATCGTATAAGATGCTACATAAGGTAGAAAAGGAAGCCCAATCTGAAGTAGCAGCAAAAGGTATTGCTCCCACAGAGGTAACAATGGTGATTAAATATGATCGTAACAGTGACTCAGGTAGATATAGTTCTCCCCGTGTAACCAAGGTTGCTGTCATATTCAGAAACAAAGATGGAGAACCTCCTTTTGAAAGGGACTTGCTCATTCATTGTAAACCAGATCCCAATAACCCAAATGCCACTAAAATAAAACAAATCAATACCCTGTTTCCTACATTAGATGCAATGACATATCCTATTCTTTTTCCACATGGTGAAAAAGGCTGGGGAACAGATACTGCATTAAGACTCAGAAACAGAGGAAGAAGAAAAAGGAAAGTAAAAATTATGAACAACAAATATATATCAACGAGTGAATCTAAGAATCAAGTGAATAAAAAATCTGATGAACAGAATAAACTGGTGAATAGAATAGAATCAGAGGCATAGAATGGAGTAGACGGACAATTTTGGGGGGGTTAAGGGTGTTGGGGGTGCGTGAAGAGAATGGACAATAATTGTACACCTATGGATGAGGACAGTGGGG
>PVJC01045142.1:0-13819 GCA_004026665.1 Murina feae | reverse complement strand
CTTCAAGAAAAGCGTGTACGAGGCCGACCTGGTGGAGAACAGCACCCCGAGCACCCCCATCCTGACCTGGACGTGGGGTCAATGGGTGCCACCACCAACAAATCGGTGTGGCGGCTGCTGCGCCTGGACGAGGCGTCGGGCTGGCTCAGCATCCTGACCGTGAGGAAGTGAGCCAGCTGCGCTTCACCGTCATGGCCCGTGACCGTGAGCAGCCCTGCCAAGAACCAGGAAGAGAACAGCATGGTCACCTGCATGGTGGTGGGGGACATGCCCTTCCAGCTGAAGCCGGCCAGCGACACGGAGGGCGACCAGAACTGGTCAGTAACCGGCCAGATGGTGGTGGAGGTCTCCAGGATGGCCACCGATGACAACAATGGCGAGAACACAGAGGTCGCCTACTCGCTGGCGCCCTCAGTGACGGGGGTGTTTGCCATCAACTACACAATGCTGGACCGCGAGCAGACGGACAGGTACGAGTTCAAGGTACACACCAAAGACAAAGGCCTCCTTGTGCTGCAGGGCAGTACCACGGTGATCGTGCAGGTGGCCGACAAAGAACATGATGCAGGACTGGGTGCCACCGCTCCCAAGTGAGGGCAGCCCAGAAAGGGCTGTGTGTGCCCACCTCTGAGGCTGCCCTTGCAGATGGCAGGATCCTACAGACAACCTTGGCTGCGGTCAGAGAGGAGTTGAAAGTATGTTGGACAGGCTCACTGTCCTGGAACTGCTCTTCACATTCATCAAGTCGCCGCAGCAGACCTGGGCGCCCGGCAGCAGGTTGCTGATGTAGCATCAACACCAGCCAGCCTGTGCCCTGTCCGGAGACCAGCAGAGGAGGCTGTCTTCTGGGACATCTTCATCCAGTAAAGAGGACGAGACTGAGGCGACTGCGTGGCTGTCCTGCAGCAGGGCTGGATTCTCAGCCTGCTGGAGTTGGACAGCCTACAGGATGCAGCTTGCACCATGGCCCTGATGAAGACCTGTGTCCCACAGGCATTTCTTCTCCAGGGACAACCGAGGCAGCTTCAAGGGGCTCCTCCAGGTGTTGGAGCAGAACCGGCACTACCTGTGCCTTCTCCTGTGTCTGGTGGGTTGCGAGGTCGCAGATGCCACCTTGGAGGAGGTGTTTCTGGTGCTTCTGCGAGATCCCAAAGAGCAGTCGGACGTGGCCCCGGGGTTGGGGTTGGAGGCGCAGAGCCGAGGCCTCCAGCATCCACTCTGTTTTGCACGATGGTGCCTTTGCCAGCACCCTCATGCAGGCGATTGCCTGCACCTACGAAGCAGCCCTGGCACAAATGCCTGGGCCCCTTCCCAGGCTGACCCCCGGGGCCACATAGAAGTGCCTTTTGGTGCCCGGGGAGAGCCCCGGGTTGGGGGCTGGTCTTTTGAAGGGCAAGGCCAGGATTCCATTGCGACCTCAGACCTGTTAAAGCTAGAGGACATCTGCTTGACAGGAAGTACCTGGCAGGAGTGTGGGGGCCCTACTACGGAGGGCACCTCAGGCCCTCTTCCTCGTATGCGGGGCACAGAAAAGGAAGCTCTGCCCCATGCAGCAAGAAACATGTTTTGAATTTTGGGGGAAAGGTGAATGAACAAAGTTCTCCCCCCTCAGGACCTTGAGGGAAAGGAGTACCCAGAAGAGTCAGTGCTTTGACTCATGTACATAAAACCAAGGGGGGAATGTAAGGGCGGAAGGGCGGTGCAAGCGTGAAGATCTGCCAATAGGGATGCAGAGGAAATGCCCGGCCAAGGACCTTCCCTTGACCAATCAACAGGGGCCACACGCGTTACCCCACCCACTACTTCCGGCCCTATAAATCCTTTGTTTTTGCCTGAAACTGGCACTTCCTCCCCCATCGCGCTGTTGTGCGGCGGGCAAGTGGGGAGTCCAAGTTAACTTGTATAATAAAGCTTTCATGTTCTTGCAGCGGTTTTGGGGCTCACTCGTAGTCTTTGGGGGCCACGACTTCTGGGTACAACAGGTGGAATCTGGATGTGGCTGTATTCATTGCCTGGATACTGGAGGGAGGGGTTGTCTCTTCAAGGCACAATGGTTTCTCAGGTCCCAAGCTCTGGCATGAGTCAGCACCAAACTCGCTGCCAACTATCCTGGACCCCCCTCTCTCTCCAGATTCCACAACTTGGCACCTTCTCCCACACCCCAGCCACGGATGTCTGTGTCTGAAAGGCCCTATGCGCAAGGCTCAATGAAGAAAGGCACAGCCCACAGAGGTGGAAGAGGATGTGCCCACGCTCCTGTCCTGTCGGCACACTTCAATCTTTACTGACTGTGGACCCAGATGTAGAATCCACTTTGAGGGGGACACACTTCTCTCCTGCCAGCACACCCCAGCCCTTTCCTCTTTGTGAACCTGGATCTAGAATCCCCTGCTGACTAGCAGTTACGCGGATCCTCTTTCCACTGTGCCTGTCTCAAGGGATGTGGCTGGGTGCCAGTGCTGGCACCAGTGCTCTGTGGTTCTTTCCAATCCTTCAGGACTCAGGTCTTGCAGAATATCCTTCCGAAAGCCTTGAATTTACCTCTCACAGGAGACTTCTGCTTTACCCAGCTGCAGGGTGTCTCCTAGCTCGATCTCCTCTGCTAATTCGGGCTGGATGCTACTTGTTTCAGCTGTTCACCCTATCTGTTCTTGGACAAGGCACTGGATACATCTGCCTATACTGCTGCCATTTTCCAGTCTGTGGTGTGTATTTTTATGCAGGGCATTCTGTGTTGTTTGTGGCTGGACAGACAAGCTCTTGTTTATAAGTTGTGTGCACTTGTAAATCCTATATAATAAAAGCATGATATGCAAATTGACCATCCCTTTGGGATGCCTAAGCCACGCCCACCAGCCAATTAGAGTGACTGTATGTAAATTAACCCAGACAACATGGAGGCCGGCATTCAGGGAGCTGAGTAAACAGGCAGTTTCTGTTGCAGCAGGAGTGAAACTGCTTGCCGGCCGCCTGGGCTTTTCTCTGCTCCAGGGAACAACATATTTTCAACATTGTTTCAATCCCAGGAGCTGAGGAAAACAGCAGGCTGGGCCTGACTTCTAAGGGAAACATTGTTTCATTATGGAAGCCAGAGCTGAAGCAGAGAGGAGATTTTGTTACTTGCCTAGGCCCCGGCTTAAAGGAACAGTGTATCAATTATAGAAGATAAACAAACCCCAGAAACCTGCTTCTAGCCAGCCTTGCTGGGACATTGGGTCAATGGGAGCTGTGGGCAGCCTGAAAGTCTGAAAACAGCCACCAGCCCATCACCCAGGTTGATCACACCCCAATGGGGTGAGGGACACCACTGGGGGGGGGCTTGGCCAGCCTGCAAACAGCCATCAGCCCCTCACCCAGGCTGGCCAGGTACCCCAGTAGGGACCCAAAACCTGAAGGGACTGTGGGCAGCCTGAAAACGGCCCTCAGCCCATCACCCAGGCTGACCAGGCACACCAGCAGTTGGACATCCCCAGAGGGGTCCCAGACTTCAAGAGGGCACAGGTTGGGCTGATGGACCTCCCAAGTACACAAATTTTTGTGCACTGGGCCCCTAGTATTGTATATAAAAGCGTCACTGTTGATTGTTTTGTGTCTGTTGTTTGGATTCATTTGTTTAAGGATGGGTACTTCCCACTTTGGAGGACCCAGCTGCTTTTGGTAGGGATTACAGGAACTTCAAGGCATCAGCCACTGGAAACTCTTAGCTAGTGAAAGTTCTTTTCTGTCTGTAATGTAACTTTGGTTATTGATGTTCTTTGCTTGATTTCTATCTTTTGGGGATTTAGTTTGCTCTTTGACATTTTATGAACATATGGAATCCCCTGTCTCTGCTTGTGGGCTTCGTGCCACTCAAAACCAAAAGTCATTTGCTGTGCTGGGTTAGTGTGAGATAAGATTGTAAGGCTAATGTCTCAGTCCATCGTTTTGAGAGTACTCATTTATTCACTGAGGGGTTTCTGTTTGCTTATTTGTTTCTTTTTTTTTCCTTTCTTTTTTAAAATATCTTTTCTTATATGCAAGATTTCATGTTGTTACAGTCTACTCAGAAATAAAAAGTAATTCTCCTAGGAGGACCATATCTACAGAAGTGCCCTCCAAATTGCAGGAATAGCAGTGGGGGCCACTCCCATTTTTGTAAAAAAACCCCAAAAAACAGTACTTTCACATTAAAGCCACTGAAGGCAGATGAGTTATCCCTGTTATAAAATTTGTCAAGAAAATGCCTTGAGTAATAATAATTGACTTTAAAATCTCAAAATTGTTAAGATATAATAAATGGATGTAACTAAAATGAAGGATTTATGATAAAAGTTTTCAGTGATAATTATATGCCTAAACATAGTTTTCCAAAGTCTTTGGTAACTTAAAACTTTGGAGTTTGCTGGGTTAAATAGTATAAATTATTAAATATCTAAGTATTTTGAAATAACAGTATGCTGAAATATTAATTAATCTGAGTTTGTCTACTTTTGGATTTATTTTACAGAGCATCTAGAAGATAGATTTGAATCTATGAATGAATATGTCTTGTATTTTATATGAAATACATCTCTTAAAATGTGAATATATTGCTAATCTGAGAAATGGTAAATACTTGTCACCTAAAATTTGAGATTTCTAAGAGTTAAATTTTAACTGGAAAGAAATTATATGGTTTTGGTAATAAAAGGCATGAGGTATGGAGATGCATTTTTGAAGGGAAAGGGGAATTAAGTTGTTCTAAAGCTAAATGAATAAGAAGATTTGTGAAAATTATATAATCATTGTGAAGAGAAATCTTAAAATAAAATTATAGGTAATATAAATAACAAATTTAATTAGATAAATGAATCTAAATTAAGCTTGTACAGAATTTGTTTAGTACTTTTCTAATCTGTTAAAAGGAAAAAATTAAGTTTTCTGTATTTGCCTAGGAAGCAAAAATTCTATAAATTATTGAAATAATTACTATATTGTGCTATTTTAATCAGTACTTAATTAGTTTAAACAAGTGAACTTAATTGTGGAAACTGGAGCTTTGCTAGCTTATGTTTGTGTTTAGTACCCTTTTCTCACTTTGAATGAATGAATATTTTATCTAACACTGTTTCATAACAACAGTGATGGTATATAATTTTTGATAAAATAAGTTTTGACAACCTTCCTAGAGTTTGAATTTTAAGAAAATCTTTTTGTACATAGAATTGGCTTTTCCAATAGGCCCTAGAATGCCTCAAGGATTTGTTTTCTCTATGAAGGAAAATTTTATAATTAATGTACATGGGAATCTTTGTCAAATAAAGAAATAACTATATTCAATTTATATATGCATATTATTAAACTAGATTCTGATATGCTTATATTTATAACTAATTATTATTAGCTATAATATTGTGTTTTGCAGAAAGGACAAGATTCTAAGTCATTTCCATTATAATCAAATCCACAACTGTGTTATTTTAAATTTCTTTTGTCATTTAGAGTCAATCACTGTTTTGCTATAATGCATTTGGAAAAATGTTACATCTTTTGACATATCCATGGAAATGACTCTGACATTTTCAAATTATCCTCTTTAAACTGGATGAAAATTATTAGAACCCTATAGAGCAAGCACGTCAAACTTGTGTCCCATGGGCCACATGCAGCCCATAATGAATATTTTTGTTGCCCAGCCAATTTAATGTATGTAAGAAATGTTTTAATAAAAATTTTGTAACCTAATTTTTACAATATCCTGTTATACATAATTATTAACAATGAACTACAACATGCACTAATGACTGATTACTATAATCCTATTTCATTCATTTCCTTTACATGCCTTATGTGCAGGTGGACCATTTCTCTCCACTAATACTAGCAGTGAATATTTTAGCAGCCAATTGCCATGTTATTAGTCTTGTATTGACTTGTTTGGTGTACACAACAGGAAATATTTTGCTTTCAGAGAACAAGAAAAATAGGTTTATTTGTGTTATGCTTACTAACTTGTGCAGTTATTCAGTGTCTGGTAAGTTAATGTTCAAGAAAAAAAATATTAATTTGTATTAAAATGTCCTATTATTTTATGTTACTGATTACTCATTTATTTCATCCCTTTGTATTCAGCATGTTTCTATCGAAATAAACCTATGTTTCTATGAAAATTAAAGCTTTTGTTTTTTTATGGCCCACATAAACTTAAACTTTGTTTGACCCGTGTTAGACTTTGAGTTTGAAATATTTGCTATAGAGTATCTAAATTTATAGGAGTATCGGCATGAAAAATTAGGAGAAACAAAATTTGATTATGGGAATGAATTAACAGCAAATAATTATATAGTTTTTGTAACTTTTGTTGAAAGTATTGCTGATTCTTAAACTTTTTGGTTTTCAGATATAAGGAAGCATTTTTAAAGCAATTTGGTAAATTATTTTTTCACCCTACCTTATCCCTCCAGAATTTGGCAATTATTAACGAGTTAGTCATGGTATGAATTCAATAAGATCAATTTACAATTGTGCTTTTATTAAACAATACTTTGGGATGTCATGTTTAACATGCCTGGACTCTGGTTGTCACCAGAAAGCTTTAAGGAATGAAGCTAACAAGAGCTCCTTAGAGAAAAGCCTGGTACTTTGCTTGATCACGTGGTTAATGGCAGTCTTTCCAGGTAAGGAAAGAAGGTTACTTACTTGAAAGATGGCAAGAAAGAAACCTCAAGACATCATTGGGAGCCTCAGAACTTGAGGAATTCACCCAAGTGTACAGGTATTATTGCAGGCAAGCCTGATGGCAGCTAGTTGGCTTAGCTTCTTAATTAAAGTTTGATCTTATGAGATTCCAGCAAAGCATTTTTTAAAGCCTATGATCAACTATTATTCTTATTGTGTTCATGCAAACAATCAGGTGAAATTGTAATTAGACTTAATACAATAAGTAAAATGGTCTTAATTTTGCACTTTATTGGAAATGAAGGTGATTTAAGGGGGAAATTTGTCTTTCAATAGAGAATTACTAGAATTGAAATTTGTATTTTTTTTCTTCCACCAGGCCATTTGTTGTAATTCTTGTTGTTCTAACTTTTACCCAATAATACTAAATTTAAAATACAGTTTGCCTCCAGCAGGTTACCATCCATACTTGTAGTTACAGAATATCACCTCTAGACACCATTGCCACCTCCTGCCATGCCCAGGTCTCATCATCCCTCTGACAGAGAGCAAGAATCCCATCCCTCCTCAGCATGAAGCAGTTTCAGAAGAGACTCTATGTCACTTTTCCATGAAAGAATTCAGAGCCAAGATCCTTGAGAGGATGTGGTAGGCAGTTAGACAGACATAACCAGAGCAAGAAAAATGGACAAACTGTAGGAAAAATGCATGGGACCTTGATACATACTTCTCACCACTCCAACTGCTCTGAAGCTGACAATGGAAGAACCTATGTAGAACAGACCTTTACCTTTTGTCTAGTAGGAGTTGGGACACCTATTTCTAAATATGTAGAATTATTCTATTCATTTTGGGCAGGGATGTTTTCCTTAAATCTTGTTGCAGTAACTTGTTGTAGTGAATGTTTGACTTTTACTGGATGTTCTAGTTATTGCTTTTAGGAATATAATAAGTACAATATGAATTGTTCTGATAATTTCACTCTCCATTATAGTAATGGGAATACTAAGCTGGTTAGTTTCTGATATGTGGGATAACTTTTTATTCACATATTCCTGCCAACAGCACCGGCGGGGGGGGGGCCTTTTTCCTTAAGAAAACTGGCTGTGTTTATGCCTCAGAAACATCACAAGGCCCAAACCAAAAGAGACCTTCTCATGGCTGTGGCACCAGATTGCAACTATGATCTCCACCTGTAGAACACTGCTGACTATATTGCTTTATCATCTTTGTTATGCCAGTAATGGTAAGCTTCCTTACTATAGAAGTGACCTGACTGTCTTGTAGCATGGTAAAAGCCCTGAATGTCACTTCCAGGGCTATACATGGGATAAATCAAGAGTTGATCTTGGTCAGGGATGCAATTCTAGAGAATGGGGCAGCAATAGATTATTTGCTGTTGAGGTATAACCAGTATGTAAGGAATTTTTTAGAAAAATATACTGCTTTAATTTTTCTGACAATTCTCAATTGATAGAAAACAACATGAAATGGAGAACATAATGCTAAGTGAAATAAGCCAGTCAATGAAAGAAAAATACCACATGTCTTCACTCATCTATGGATAATAATAACCATTATAAACTGGTGAACAAAAACAGATTCAGAGACAGAACAGCATCAAGCAATCTGCCAAATTAAAGCAACAAGGACAGAGGGGGGGTTGGGGGGGTAATAGATCAACCAAAGGACTTTTATGCATGCATTTAAGCATAACCAAAGGACACAAATCAATGGGGTGTAGGGGAGGCTGGGGGAAGGACAGGAGAAAAAAAATTTGTACTAATCTTTGTAATACTTTGTGTAATTAAATAAAAATAAATAAATAAATAAATTAGGGAAACCATCTCCAAGGTAAATGAGAAAGTTATTTTTTAATTTGACTTATCCAACCTAACTTTCTGGATACCCAACCAGAAAGGTTGCAGAAAATGTTTTTAGTTTTTATCCTGTTTATTTTTTTTGTAGTTTGATTGCTTGCTGCTGTATTCAATGCCTTCTTCTTCTGAGATCCTGCATTTGCTGTGTTTCACCCCCAAGAAATGCTTTTTAAGGAAGAAGCAAATTCAATCCAACAGGATGATATTTTTCATCAAAAACTAATCTCATAGATAGGAGATAATAAAAATAGCAGTGGGGAAATGATAGGGGCATAAAGAGAATTTGGGGGAAACAGATAGAATTTTAAGAAATATTAACCATGTTTTGTTAACTGTGATTGTTTTGTTCTGATTAAAGAAAGCACATTCTGTCCTCTGATATAAAGCCAGGGCCCTGGATGTAAAACTAGGCACCAGACGTAAAACCAGGTCCTGGATGTAAAACCAGGCACCAGACGTGAGCACTGGCACAGCCTGTGTCAAAGTCCCCTCTGGGAGACCTGGCCTCTGAAGAGCGAGCGTAAAGAAGCTCCCACTAGTTTCCGGCAGCTCCCAAAATCTTAAATGGGAGAGTGGTTATTATCACAAGCCTATACATCCAGGAATCCTACAACAGAGGCACCCCAGGACAAGCTAAGAACCCAGGAACACCAGAGCCCACAAAGACGTGGACTCAGACAAGCCTTCTGCCTTCCCATGGAAAGGAGAGAGAGAACCACATAACAAGATACCCAGAGAAGAGAGATCATGGGGAGACAAAGAAACAGTCCACATATGAAAGAGAAACAGGCATCACCAGAAAAGGAAGAAAACAAAATGGAGGCAACCAACTTGTCAGAGAAGGAATTCAGAGAAATGGCCATAGGTGGTTGAGAAGAATGGAAGACAAATTCAACAATATGTGTAAGAACCAAGAGGAAATGAAAGGTGACATCACTACTATGAAGAACTCAATAGAAAGCATCAACAGTAGACTAGATGAAGCAGAAGATTGCATCAGTGAGCTAGAAGACAAGGTAGGAAAAAATACCCAAGCAGAGAAGCTTCTAGAACAAAAAAATTAAAAAGTAGGAAGAGAGCCTAAGGGAACTTTGGGATAACAGTAAAAGAAACAATATCCATGTAATAGGGGTGCCAGAAGAAGAGAAACTGTGCAAGGAATTGAAAGCTTGTTTGAAAAATGATAGAAAACATCCCTGATATAGGGAAGAGAAAACTCACAAAAATCCAGGAAGCTTACAGAGTAACAAAGAAAATGAACCCCAAAAGACCAATGCCAAGGCACATCATAACTAAATTGGCAAACACCAATGACAAAGTAAGAATTTTAAAAGCGTCCAGAGAGAGGCAGAAAGTTACCTACAATGGATCCCCAATCAGACTAGCGACTGATTTCTGAACAGAAAGACATCAGGCAAGAAGGGAATGGAATGAAATATACAAAGTGATGCAAAGCAAGGGAATGAATCCAAGAATACTGTACACAGCAAGGCTATCAATCAAAATTGAGGGTGAAATCAGGAGCTTCACAGACAAAAAAAGGACTAAGGGAGTTTATTACCACCAAACCGGCAATGCAAGAAATGTTAAAGGGTCTGCTGTAAAAAAAAAAAGAAAGAAAGAAAGAAAGAAAGAAAGGAAATGAAGAAGGCACACAGGGATAAAGAATTAAATGGCGATAAACAATTATCAATCAATAATAACTTTAAATGTAAATGGATTAAATACTTCAATTAAAACACATAGGGTAACTGAGTGGATAAGAAAACATGACCCATATATCTGCTGTCTACAGGAAACTCACCTCAGATTAAAAGATGCACACAGACTGATGGTGAAGGGATGGGAAAAGGTTCTACAGGTAAATGGAAATGAAAAAAAAAAAAACTGGGGTAGCAATACTTATATTTGACAAATTAGATCTCAAAGTGAAGGACATAAAAAGAGATAAGGAAGGCCACTTCATAATACTAAAGGGAGCAATCAAACAAGAAGAAATACCTCTGGTAAACATATACACACCCAATATAGGAGCACCCAAATACATAAAAAATCTTCTGGAAGATATAAAGGGAGAGATTGACAGCAATACAATCATGACGGGGGGACTTTAATACCCCCCTATCACCATTGGACAAATCCTCTAAACAAAAAATCAGCAGAGAAACATCATTCCTAAATGACTCACTAATCTGATGGAATTAATCTACATCTTCAGAACACTTCACCCCAAAGCCACAGAATATACATTATTCTCAAGAGCACATGGGTCGATCTCAAAAATAGACCATATATTGGGTCACAGGAAAAGTCTCTTCAAATTCAAGAAGATAGAAATCATATCAAGCATCTTCTCAGATCACAATGGAATAAAACTGGAAATCAACTACAATAAAAAACAATTCAAAAAAATCAAACACATGGAGTCTAAATAGCATGCTATTAAACAATGACTGGGTTACCACAGAGATCAAAGAAGAAATAAAAAACATCATGACAAAGAATGACAATGAAAACAGCTATCTAAAACCTAGGGGACACAGTGAAAGTAGTCTTGAGAGGGAAGTTCATAGCTCTACAAGCTCACTGCAGAAAACAAGAAACAATGATAATAAATTACATAAACTGACAACTCAAAGATGTAGAAAGAGAGCAACAATAAAATCCCAGTGTAAGCAGAAGGAAGGAAATAATAAAGATCAGAGCAGAGAAAAACGACACAGAGAACAACAACAACCACAAAAACAGTACAAGAG
Organism: Murina feae; assembly: GCA_004026665.1. Taxonomy (NCBI): domain Eukaryota; kingdom Metazoa; phylum Chordata; class Mammalia; order Chiroptera; family Vespertilionidae; genus Murina; species Murina feae. The sequence continues at coordinate 2,547 of PVJC01045142.1, read as the reverse complement.
ATCAACAAAACCAAGAGCTGCTTCTTTGAAAGGATGAACAAGATTGATGAACCTCTAGCCAAACTCACCAATAAGCAAAGACAGAGGACCTAAATAAACAAAATCAAAAATGAAAGAAGAGAAATAACAACAGTCCCCGCAGAAATACAAAGGATTGTTAAAAAATACTATGAACAACTCTATTACAACAAATTGGAAAACCTGGAGGAAATGGACATATTCCTAGAAAAATTCAACCTGACAAAACTCAATCAGGAAGAATCTAAAAGTCTTAATAGGCCAATAACTATGGAAGAAATTGAAGCAGTAATCAAAAAGCTTCCAGTGAACAAAAGCCTGGGACCAGACAGCTTCACAGGGGAATTTTAGCAAATATTCAAGGAAGAACTAAAATCTATCTTCCTCAGACTATTCCAAAAAATTCAAGAGAAAGGAACACTTCCAAGATCATTCTATGAAGCCAGAATTACCTTAATACCAAAACCAGATAAAGACAATGCAATGAAAGAAAATTACAGGCCAATATCCATCATGAACATAGATGCCAAAATCCTCAACAAAATCTTAGCAAATCAGATCCAGCAGTACATCAGAAAGATCATACACCATGACCAAGTAGGATTTATCCCAGGGATGTAAGGATGGTACAATATCTGCAAATCAATAAACATAATACATCATATAAACAAATTGAGAGATAAAAACCACATAGTCATATCAATTGATGCAGAAAAAGTATTTGACAAAATCCAACACCCATTTTTTATAAAAAAAAAACTCTCAGCAAGGTGGGAATAAAAGGATCATACCTCAACATATATTAAAACTGGAAAGCCATATATTACAAATTCACAGCCAACATCATACTCAATGGGCAAAAACTAAAACAATTTCCCCTTAGAACAGGAACAAGACAGGGATGCCCACTCTCACCACTCCTCTTTGACATAGTACTGGAAGTATTAGCCATTACAATTAGACAAAAAGAAGAAATAAAAAGCACCCAAATTGGAAAAGAAGAAGTAAATCTGTCCTTATTTGCAGATGATATATTTTACATAAAAACCCTAAAGACTCCATCAAAAACTTATTAGACTTAATAAATGAATTCGGCAATGTAGCAAGACACAAAGTTAATACCAATAAATCTATGGCATTTCTATACACCAATAGCGAAATTACAGAAAGAAAGACTGAAAAAGCAATCCCATTTACCATTGCACTAAAAAAATTAAGATACCTAGGAATAAACTTAACTAAAGAGGTAAAAGACCTCTACTCAGAAAACTACAGGACGTTGAAAAAAGAGATAGAGGAAGACATAAACAGATGGAAGAACATACCATGTTCATAGATTGGTAGAAACAATATCATGAAAATGTCCATACTACCCAAAGCAATTTATAAATTCAACGCATGCCCCATTGAAATACCAACAGCATATTTCATGGACCTAGATCAAACTCTCCAAAAATTCATCTGGAATAAAAAAGACCCTGATTAGCTGCAGCAATCCTGAGCAAGAAGAACAAAGTAGGTGGGATCTCAATACCAGATATCAAGCTGTATTACAAAGCCACTGTTCTCAAAACTGCCTGGCACTGTCACAAGAATAGACATATAGACAAATGGAACAGAATAGAGAACCCAGAAATTGACCGGAAACAAGTTTACTGAATTAATATTTGACAAAGGAGGCAAGAACATACAATGGAATAATGACAGTCACTTCAACAAATGGTGTTCGGAAAATTGAACAGATACATGCAAAAAAATGAAACTAGACCACCAACTTACACCATACAGAAGAATAAACTCAAAATGCATAAAATACTTAAATGTAAGATGGGAAAACATAAAAATACTAGAGGGATTTAAAGGTAACAACATCTCAGACATATGCCAAAGCAATTTCTTCACTGATACAGGTCCTAGGACATTGGAATCTAAAGAGAAAATAAACAAATGGGACTAAATAAAAATAAAATGCTTCTTCAAAGCAAAACAACAGTAAAGCCCTGTGCATGGGAGAACATATTTGCCAATGTTATCACCGATAAAGGTTTAATCTCCAACATTTATAGGGAACTCATAGAACTTAACAAAAGGAAGATAAACAATCCAATCAAAAAATGGGTAAAGGACCTAAATAGACACTTTTCAAAAGAGGACATTCAGAAAGCCAGGAGACATATGAAAACATGCTCAAAGTCACTAATCATCCAAGAGATGCAAATCAAAACAACAATGAGGTACCATTACACCTGTCAGAATGGCTATCATCAACAAATCAACAAATGACAAATGCTGGTGAGGATGTGGAGAAAAAGGAGCCCTTGTGAACTGCTGGTGGGAATGCAGACTGATGCAGCCACTGTGGAAGACAGTATGGAGTTTCCTCAAAAATTTAAAAATTGAACTTCCATTTGGCCCAGTATCCCCACTTTTAGGACTATATCCCAAGAAGCCAGAAACACCATTCAGAAAGGACATATGCATCCCTAAGTTCATAGCAGCACAATTCACCATAGCTAAGATTTGGTAACA
>PVJC01045140.1:0-13823 GCA_004026665.1 Murina feae | reverse complement strand
TGCCGCAATGGAAAGGGCTGTTTACTCAGGTCCGGGAGTGGCGGCCGCCATGTTGGCTGGGCTAATTTGCATACAGCCGCTCTGATTGGCTGGTGGGCGTGGCTTACCCTGTCTCGGAGAAACGGTTAATTTTAATATTTCGCTTTTATTAGTTTAGATATATATATATATATATATATATATATATATATATATATATCCTATATATTAAAAGGCTAATATGCAAATTGTCCCCACAGGTTGGAGTTCAACTGACTGTGAGTTAAACATGCACTGACCACCAGGGGGTGGCATGGAACATGGCAGGCATCAGCGACACAGTGCTGGCAGTGGTGGCACTGCTGGCATGATTGTCCCTGACGAGAGTGGGACTGCAACAGAATGGTGGAGCAGGTGAGCAGGTGGCACCAGGCCAAGGCAGGTGCGAGCGGGGCCCGAATTGCCCCGCCCGTCACCCCACAGATTGGCCCTGATTGCTGGCCAGCCTAGGGACTCTACCCACGCAGAATTTCACACATTGGGCCTCTAGTTTACATATAATACTACTCATATGATAAATTGTTATTCAAAATAAGCAACAATTGGTTGATTCAAGCAATTGTATTTATAACTCCATGCAAACTCATATAATTTATATTTCTAACTTTGGAATATAACACCAAAATAAAATAAACAAATTTATAGAGTAAAATAAATTGCAGTTACAGCATAGATGATTTAGCTGTCAGCTCCTGCCTAGAATAGCAGTGCACCAATTCCCTTGGCATTTATGAGGCTGTTACTATGGTTGTTGTTGCCTCTGTCTTTACTGATTTTAATAGCAATCATGAGACACTTTTTTGGTTTATTTAAACAGTCTGTTGATTAATAAAGATTCAGTGCCAGAGAGTACTACAATAAACTGAACTGTCCTTTAGACATTAATATTATCAAGAATACTCTTCTGGTACCATTTCTTTCAAAGTATATTTTAGAACATCATAGCATTGTTTTAAGGTAATTAATTATAGGATCTCATATGTGTGCATGTGCATGTGTGTGTGTGTGTGTGTACTTATGGTTTTCATAGAAGTAAATGACGATACATCTAGTGACTAGAGTCTCAAAGATTATACTTCCTGTCACTAAATATGTATGTTCATTGGTCTCATTATTCTATGAATGTTTTTGGAAGTACTACTGAATAATCATTCTATATAATTAACTTCACATCGTGTCAGTTTAAAAAGCCCATTCATATCTGTTGTCTTCCTTAATAATTACTTCTATACAATTCAGTGACTAAGGCAATATAGTAATTGTTACAATTGTAAAGGTGAGAAATTGAGGTTCTAGAGGTAAGTAATTATCCAGTAATGACATTTGGATCAGGTGCTAGACGCCAGATCTACTAATTGCATGTCCATAGTACATTTTTCCTTCTCTCATGGAAGCAGATAATCCTTTCCATATTTAAGTGAGCCATATTCCTGATTGCATGCCAAGAGTTGATATGGAAGCATTTTGCCTATTTCCACATTGATTAACCTATTTTGGATAAATAGTATTGTAATCAAAGCTTAGGGAATCACAATAAAGTTTAGGTTTTACTCTGATTCATCAAAGATATACACAGCAACTCACAGTTGAACAAATATAATATTTTGCCTAGAATAAATATTGTATCACTTTAGAAGCTTATATTCGGATAACAAAATATTTTAATAGTACATTTTTATCTCCACAAATAGCTTCTTGAATTTTCTTATTGTTCTTTTTCTCTCAGAAAACATCTCTCAGTCACAAATTTGAAACCTAGGGACGACCACCACAAAGAGGCAGCTAGGCTGTAAGCTACTTTCCTTGCTCTCTTTTCACCTTTCCTTTGTAAAAGCCTCTTCTCAGCTCCTGTCCGCAAATCACTCCTAACCACTTCCAGTTTGGTGCAGCCTGACTCAAATTGGTTTTGGCTCAAATAAACTCTAAAACATTTGAATATGCCTCAGTTTATCTCTCAACAAGTTTCTTCCCAAATGTTGTTGCTATAGTGTAGTTTCATCAAAAGTTCACGGGAGAGATGAAATTACATCTCTGAGGTTGAGGATAAAATTCTGAGTATTCAAACAATAGTGACCATTGAGAGAAAAATATGAACAACATGTGAAGCAGAAATTCCACTTCTACATTAAAAATTTCATACGCATGAGCCCATAAAGACATACCCATAGATACTTATCACAGGTTTGTCATCAGAACACAAAACAGCAAACCAGTAATGTCAATCCTAGAGAAAGAAATAAGTACCCGTGTGTGTTTAACACAATTCTGAACTCATAGTGATGAGTAAAAACAGGCTGGTTGATAACCTCACATACAAAATGAAATCATTTACAGACTTAAAATGTCAATAAGTTGTTTATATACATACCTGTTGTAACTTTAAACTAACATTTGTTAAACAGACTCCTACAGTGTATAGTGACAGGGCACTCTTCAACAAAAGACTGCAAGGGAAGTGCAATAAAGAAGTTTATTACTCACAGTTCCTGGAAGAAGTTCAGGGGGAGGTGAAGGCAGGGTGTAGGCACAGAGAGAAGGCAGGCAGGACCTGGGGCACATGCTGTTAGTAAAGTCAGAGGCTAAAGTGCTTTGAGGTTCTTGGGTTAAAGTCGGGTTAATTAATTCAAACCATAAAGAGCAGAGTTTTGGTTAGTTTTATGGGGTTTTTATCTAAGTTGTACACAATGCTGGGGCATCATATCAGAAACTTATCTTTCTTGAGACTCTGCAGGCTACTGTTATCTGGGACAAGTGCTGAAAGGAGGGGCTAAGGTCCGTTCAAGGCCCCTGCAGGCCACCTAAACACAAAACATGGATACCCAAAGTAGCCGTGTTATTGGGTAATTTAGCTAAACTGTCAAAAAGGCCATAAGTTAGTATTAAGGTATAAAAGCAAGAACATCAACTTCATGAGGAGTAGAAAAGAGAAAGAAAAGATTGAGGACTTGATCTTTACCTGAATAAAAAAGTAAAAGAGCTTTAATCATGTAGTAATCATTATGATTTTAAATTTACAGTGCTTGGTACACGAGCAAATATTGGTACATAATCAATATACTTTTAAAAATAATATTTAGAATACTTGTCTGGGAAGTTTTCTTCCTTGCTTAATTCACTATAGAATTTGTCCTTTCAAAGCTGAGGAAAATTGTTTGTAAAATAAATGTGAAATTCTTTTGTTTAAATTTCTGAATCACTGTAATCTTCATCAAAATCATGTTCTTTAGTCTTATCTTCTTTAACCCTTTAGCTGCTTAGCATTTTAAAGGATTGCAGGATTATGTAGATGATGTACTGCAAAACTTGTATAACTTGGAAAGTGCATAGTAAAGCAATCTTTTCTATGGGGTGTGCATTAGCGAAAGTTTTTTTTAGGATTAAATCTCCTTTATATAAATTTCATTTACATAAGAACTAGAATTAGCATTCAAATTATTTTATGAAGAACTTTAAAATTATAGATGTTTGAAAATATTTTGAGATACATATCTGATTTGCCTATAAAATAAAACCATGTAAGAAAGGCATAACATTATTTATATTGCCATCATATTTGTAAAATCTGAGCCATTAACTAATTTATTTGCCAAATGATTTGCTTTTGAGAAATGACTTTCAGCACTAAAAATAAATTATTCTTACTCAAATATTTAGTAATGTAATGACTGAGTTCACCAATCCTATATGTGTAACAGCTGATGAATCAGGTGATAATTGTGAAGTGTGATTTAGTCACTGGTGAGATATGGGGTAGGATGTAGCAGGACTATCATCATGAAAGGTATTTGATCTATGGGATCACAGAGGCATCATCAAGAAAAAACATAGAGGAAAAAAGAAAAACAAAAGGCATTTCTATTAAGGAAGAAGAAACAGACTGTCAGGGATTCAACAGAGAGAACGAGTGAGTGTAGGGAGCTGGCTGCAGAAGTCAAGGCGGGCCATATCTGTTCTCATTGCTCACTGTGTGTAAGTTGGGCAATGCATAGGCAACAGTAAGTGGATCATATGAATAATAGCAAAAGGATGTTCTCACTGCTCTTTTGAATTTATATTATTTGAAATAATGTAGTGGTAAGATTTTTCAAATTTTTAAGCAAAATATGTGGTATTATATTTTCTTGGATATTACATAGTTAAAAGTAGATAATTACAGTTAACACATTTGAGTACACAAATATTGGGTGTATGAATTACCAATACAAAGCAAAATTTTGAGTATATGGATGATACTACTAAACAGGGTAAATAAAAGATTAAAGTCTACATTTATATGCATGCTTTTTACTTTATTGGCTCAGATGAATCTAGTAATAAGAACATCTGCACTTGGAACAACTTATGCTTCAGATTCAGATTCAGTAACTGAAAGAACAAAAATGTGAATTTTATGCACTCAGCTTAAATATTCCTCCATCTGGAAAAAAAATCAATGCCATAAAAACAGGACTATTTTATCTTGGCTGATCTGATTTATCTTTAATTTGGCTTACACAACAAAAAATAAAATGAAGAATTTAACTAATTATCTGATAATTCATGCCAGCAAAAATTTTGCTTAAATTGAATGAATATCTAGTTAGCAGGACCAATTTTCCACTTCATTTTTGCTATATTGTTAGATCATTAAAAACATATTATTGTGGAGCATTTATATATTCACCTTAAATACATATTTTGAAGAATGTTGTGTAAGTTCTTTTATTCCAGTTTTAAAATTATATTGATATCTTTATAAAATCTGTGTTTATTGAGTCTTTGGATATTTAGACATTTTAATTTATTTCACCAAGTTAAAAAATCACAAAGGATCTAGACGCCTGTGTTATAACTTCCTTTTAGATATATTAAAGACTAGAGTCCCAGTGCACAAAAATTTGTGCAGTGAGGTGGGGGTAGGGGGTGGGGTGGGATCCCTCAGTCCGGCCTGTGACCTCTCACAGTCTGGGAACCCTCAGGGGATGTCCACCTGCTGGTTTAGGCCTGCTCCCTGGGCGATCAGGCTTAAGCTGGCAGTCAGACATCCCTTTGGCAGCCCAGGAGCCCTTGGGGGGATGTCCACTTGCCAGCAGGGAGCAGGGTTAAGCTTTAGTTGGACACCTTTAGCACTGCTGAGGAGGCAGGAGAGGCTCCCACCACCACCGCTGTACTGGCAGCCATCAGCCTGGCTTGTGGCTGAGCAGAGCTCCTCCTGTGGGAGTGTCCTGACCACCAGGAGCAGCTCCTGCATTGAGTGTCTGCCCCCTGGTGGTAAGTGTGTGTCATAGTGACCTGGCATTCCCAGTGGTTCTGCTGTTACAGTCAATTTGCATATTATCCTTTTATTATATAGGATTATCAAACTATACCCAATTTGAGAACTAGTTGCAGAACTGTCTAAAATCACTTAGTGCATTAACATGACTATTGCATTATCAGATTCTCTGATTAGCTATTTGTTGAGTGACTGATCCACTCAAGAAACTGGTATAATATATTGAAAACCTGCCGTTTATTATGCTAGATATAAAGAGAAAGGGTTCAAACAGGTAATAAATACATTAAACATGCTTCTATATTTATATTTTAGCTATTTTCTATGAGTTTAATAAAATATTCCACAACAAGTTTTTAAAAATGAAACAGGCTGTTAGATTACCCAGGCTTGTAGCATTTCTGCTAAATGTAAACTTGACCTGCCTACTGAAAGCTAAGTATGGGATAGTTAAAAATGATTACTATTTGCATTTGTAGGAGATTCAGAAATTTTAACATTGGCACTAAGAAAATCTACACTGACACACAAAATAATTCTGAAAAAATATTTTTGTTGATCTTTGAAACATTTATTTTAAATATTGAGCACTTTCCTCCATTTTAATGCCATGATATCAAAGCAGACTTAAAAGCAGACCTAGAATATGTCTGTATTTTGCTTTGGGTTACAAAAAGATATTTTGAAAAATTGCAGATAGTTAAAATGATTTCTTGATTTTAATGTTATTAAGATCTTATTGTTAATGTTCATTTTAATGATAGAACTGTAGAAGAAAGAGAGAGAAGGGAGAGTTGATCCATTAGAGATAAATACTGATACACTGAACATCTATCTAATCTAATAAAAGAGAAAAAAGCAAATTGACTGTACCTCTGCTACACCCACAAGCCATGCCCACTAGCCAATCCGGATAAGATATGCAAATTAACCCAACTAAGATGGCAGTGGCCATGGAGCTGGAGTGAGCAGAAGGCTTGGGTGATGGAGGAAGCCAAGATTCCCGCCTGCCGTGCCTGCCCTGAGTTCTGCTCAAGGCTACAAAGTTTCAATTATAGAAGGTATATAAATGCCAGATACCTACTTCCAGCCCACAGCCATGGCTAGCCTAAAAATGGCCATAACTCCCTCACCCAGGCTGGCTGGGCACCCCAGTAGGGCCCCCCACCCTGAAGGGGATGTAGCCAGCCTGAAAACGGCCCTCAACCCCTCACCCAGGCTGGCCAGGCACCCCAGTGCGGACCCCAACTGTGAAGGGGGTGTGGCCAGCCTGAAAATGGCCCTCAGCTCCTCACCCAGGCTGGCGAGGCACCCCAGCAGGACCCCACTCTGAACCACAATACCCTTCAGGGCAAACCAGCCAGCCCCTAGGCCTCTATCCTATATAATAAAAGGGTAATATGCAAATTGATCCTAACAGCAGAACAACTGGGAATGACTGGTCACTATGACACACACTGACCACCAGGGGCAGATGCTCAATGGAGGAGCTGCCCCCTGGTGGTCAGTGTGCTTCCACAGAGGAATCTCTGCTCAGCCTCAAGCCAGGCTGATGGCTTCCAGCACAGCGGTGATGACAGGAGCCTCTCCTGCCTCCTCAGCAGTGTTAAGGATGTCTGACTGCAGCTTAGGCCTGCTCCCCGCTGGCAAGTGGACATCCCCCGAGGGTTCCCGGGTTGCCAGAGAGATGTCTTACTGCCAGCTTAGGCCTGATCCCCTGGGGATCAGGCCTAAGCCAGAAGGTGGCCATCCCCCAAGGGGTACCAGATTGTGAGCGGGCATAGGCCAAGCTGAGGGACTCCTGCTAAGAACTCAGAAGGGTAGAGGAACACTATTTTTCCTCCTCCATAATTCTATCTCAGGAAATCAAGTCCCAGGCTGAATAGTGAGTTTAGCTCAAGTGCCAAACAGTCCCAGCTGAGGGGAGGGAAGCTTCTAGGGGGAAATCAATGTTATTGGCATCTAAGTAGGACAGAGGGCACACGCATGGTTGCTGGTGGGAGTTTAAAGTGGTTCATCATTTTTGGAGGAGGATTTGGCAAAATCAATAGAAATGTTCAAGGTACATCCAAGAGTCTTCTAGGAATCTCATCTGCTAAGATAAAGCACCAGTGCATAAGCCCTGGTCAGAACCCAGGATGCTACTGCAAGCTCCCCTTCCACAATAGGAAAACCTGCTAACAACCTCCATTTTTAAGACAAGGTGGCATCTATACTAATAAAAAGGTGATATGCTAATTCAACTGAACATATTCCAGACGACCTTCTGGACATCCTTCCGGACAAAGTCATGGTGGCAGGGCTGAGGCAGAGGCAGTTACAGGTTATCAGCCATTCAGAAAGCAGTTAGGGGGATCAGGCCAGCAGGCAGGTGAGCAGTTAGTAGCCAGCAGCCCCGAGGGTTCCTTGATTGGAGAGGGTGCAGACCAGGTTGAGGGACCTCCCGAGTGCACAAATTTTTGTGCACTGGGCCCCTAGTGTGTGTGTGTGTGTGTGTGTGTGTGTGTGTGTGTGTGTGTGTGTGTGTGTGTGTATATATGTGACTGATAGCCATTATGCACAATAACCAGTAGGTTAAGTTGCTGCTGGGGCCCTGTCAGCCCCAAATCTGCTTCACCCACAGGCTGGACCCAGAGAGGAGGGAGGAGGTAGCCCAATTCCTCATGGAATTGGCCATGGGTTAGCTTGCCGCTGTGGCCCTGTGGCCCTGTGGCCCTGTTGGCCCTAAATCCGGTTCACCTGTACCAGATTCACTTTCAATGTACATGAATGCATGTACTGGGCCACTAGTTTATAAATAAAAAGCTATGACATTTGGGTTTTGCTTTGGGACAATCTAGTGAAGGGATTAAGATATGTGGCTGTAGTGTTAAAACAAGTGGGCCAAATTTTGACAGTCATTTGTACTAACTAGGTCAGGAGTCCATAGGAAGTGTTGTACACAAGTATCATGATCACTTCTGCCTTATGGGACAGGTATGGTTCTCAGTGTTTTTCACATATTTAAATCTGTAATTCTCATAGTAACCCTATAAGATGGGTATTATTTTTTTCTCTATTTTATAAACTCACAAACTGAAACCCAGAGAAAATTCAATATTTGCTCAGAAGTATCTATCAGATTTTAACAAATATATCACCTCATATCTTCAGACAAAAATAAATTATCCTTAAAGTTAGTGTCACATTTCTAAAAAGGCATGTTAAATGATCTTACTGTTAAAGTGAGGAAATCTAAGGAGATATAGATGCTACTAATTTCTTCTTTCCCTTTATTCAATTTTTTGTTACGACCTAGGCTTATAAGATTTTATTTTATTAGGAACATATCTAAAATATAGAGGTAAATCAAGGATGTTTTTGAAAGAAATCAGAAATACCAACAAAAAAGATGACAATGAATATAATTTATTAAATAGTTATTAAATTACAGGAAGAGGGGAACTGTTCACATATGTTTTGATGTATTAAATAAGCTGGTATAATCCATATTGATTTTTATCTAGGAGTTGTTCTCTCTCTCTCTCTCTCTCTCTCACACACACACACACACACACACACACACACACCATCTGTTGAGCTATTGATTGATCTATGTTGTGATTGCTTTGATGACTCCATCTTCAATACAAATACGTTCTGCAGAAAGAGAAGTGCATAAAACAGAAGTACAATTTGAAAGATTCTTAAGAGCAAATGTTCATTTAACTGTAAGGAAATTCAAGTTTCCATATTCCAGAAGTTCCTTATTGGTCACTTCACAAATACTCTCCACTTTAGTCTCCCATCGCCGTCCTGATGTGTGTGATAATAATTTACTATTTGTAATAGTTATATATAAATATGTATTCCCAAAATATAAAATTTGTATTTCATATTTTAAACTTGTAAGTGGGATAACACTGCATTTATTATTTTGTAATTGCTTCTTTTATAAAACCTTATATTTTTGAAATGTATCCATGTGACATATAGCTACACAATTAATTTATTTTCCTGCTTTAAGTGTTATAATGTGTGATAGAAGCCATGAATTATTTATAAATATTTCTGCTAGTGGACTTGCAGGTTATTTTCAGTTTATTGCAATTTAATTCCAACTGAACATTTTAGCATATATATTGTGGAGCACATACAACATTTCTTAAGGAAGCATACTTAGAAATACAGCTAGAAAGTCATAGGGTCTGCCTATATCCTATCTAAATAAATAACACCAAGATATTTACAAAGCAGTTGTAGCTACTTACACACCCAACTACTTTTATTCATAAAAAATAATGAACCTATTAAAATTTACATTGCATTATAGATATTTTCTATGTTAATTTTAATTTAAAATTAATCATTTCCATTTTAAATAGTGATCAACACTTTAACATTAAATAGGTGATTACATTAATTTTCAACTATTTACTGACATCTTTTTTAAATCCCAATAAGAAGTTTTAGCACATTTCCCATTTTAATTTAAGTATATATACACATGAGACAAAACAGATTCACTGGAATGCATAAATACAGCTTTTGGCTATGGTATTATTGTTTTCATTCAACTTTTAATTAATGTATAGTGTATTTTTGGATTCATTCCAGGGCTTTCTGCAAGGGAGTTTCCTTTAGTAGATATTTATGGAGCAATATGAAATATTCACTTGAGAAGGGACATTAGATTTTGCTACTTTTTTTCTTGACTCTTTAGACATAGATCCATATTTGTTCTATATAATTTTAATTTCTTTGTACAAAGCTAATCCTTATCAATTTTATTAATCTAATAAGTCATATATATTCAGTATTCATTAGCCTAATATAATTATTAAAGTTTTAAAAATTAAGACAACTAGAAAATTTTGCATAAAATTATAAATTTGAATTTTATCAAAAGAAAATCTGCCTATATACTTTTTGTATATATAGGTTAAGCTGACACAAGACTATAAACAAAAAGAAAATAAAAGAGAATAAATTGTAATTAATCTATAGTTTTAAGATGTCTATTTAGATAGCACATTAAACTGATGAAAAATATTGATATAACCACTTGATCTTTAAGTGCAAGAAAAAGTCTTATCTTTAAGAAAAAAAAACTTAATCAAAGTTGTTTGTTAGAAGATATGGTATCATTATCCAAAGTCCTCATGATAAAACATACCCCTACCAACAGCAGAAAGAGAATCTGTGTCTTAGATATGGCTTCATCTTTGGGGAGACAAGTTAGCCATCTGGTGCCTGATAGAGTACACCAGATACCTTCCAGCTTCGAGGTGCTATGATATAAATTGTATTACTCGTTTTACTTCTGCCAGCATAATCATAAGAGTGCTTATAGATTGCTTGATTACACTCAGCTTTTTCTTGGATCAAGGGAGTCCATTTTACAACAAGTGTGTGAAAATGAGCTCATGACCCCAGATTCAGTGATTTTTTTTTTTTTTTACCATATGTGCCATCTAGCATTCAGAATCAGTAAGAAAGAATAGTGGAAGACTTAGCTAAAGAGCTAGCTTACAGACAACTTTGCAGAGCTGGAGAACAGTCCTCAATCATACTATCCAGTAGCCAATATAAACGTTTTTTCTCCAAAGGCTAGAATTATGGGCTTTGCAGCTAAAGGGTAAAATTAACATTAATCTCTCTCATTATCACTCTCATTACCCCAGTTGTGGGATTTGTGCTGCTTTTGCCTAAACCCTAAGCTGTGACTAAGTAGAGACCATTTTATTTCTAATTTTTGCAGCTTTAGGTTGTAGTTCTCAACAAAATATATTACAGGAATGTATCATTCTCTGTTTTCATGAGAAACTGAGTTAACACAATAAATATACAATATGTGTATTTTTTAAAATTGATATCAGAAAGAAAGGGAGAGAGAAATAAAAACATCAATGATGAGAGAGAACCGTTGATCAGCTGCCTCCTGCACGCTCTACACTGGGGACCAAGCCCACAACTGAGGCTTGTGCTCGGGCCTGGAATTGAGCCATGACCTCTTGGTTTACAGGTCGATGCTTAACCATTGAGACACAGCTACCAAGGTAATCAGTTTTCTTTGGATCCCTATTTATTTACAATGAGGATTTCCCAAAGAAATTCCATAGAAGCTGTACTAAACTATTAGACACATTGTGAAGGTATACATTTCCACTAAACATGAATGTCTCAAACCATGTTTTTAATGAGCATGTTTAAATCTCTGATATCATATACATTCTGAGCAATTTTACAGTAAAATGTATTCTACACGTTTGAAATTGCTCACAGTAATAATATTTAGTATTATCTAATGCTCTGTACCTTTCTCATAAGCTGTTATATTCCATTACTCTTAATAGAACTAATTCTGTCTTTTTTGCATTGGCAAACAAGTATATCTTTGATTACTAGTGATTTAGTTCACTTCAATAATGAGTACAAAATAAGATATAGAAGTAGTAGATGAGAAACTTAGAGATATTTTTAATGACTGGTGCAACATTAAAAAATAAACACATTTTTCTTATTATTGTCATATAATCATTGTTTCCTAGAAGGAGATATTCAAGCTCTATTAAACTGATTCTTATTCTGGCTATTTTACTGTAAATATTTCATTTATGTATAGCATATTTTCAGAAAAAGTTCACCAATCAAAAGTACACAACTTGATGAATTTTTCACAAAATGAATTAACTGGTATATCTGACATCTGGATAAAGAAACAGAACTTTGCTCAACAGTGATTGAACATCAACCCATGAGTCAAGAGGTCATTGGTTCAATTCCTGGTTAGGGTACATGCCCAGGTTGTAGGTTCCAACCCAGTGGGGGGGCATGCAGGTGGCAGTCTATCGATGTTACTTTCTCATTGATGTTTCTATCTCTCTATCCCTTTCTTCTCTCTCTAAAATCAATAAAAAAATATTTTAAAAAACTGAACTTTACTAGAAACTTCAGAACTCCATCTACACCCTTATAGACTCTCGCCCATTCATTACTATTAGCCTAACTTGTATCATTGTATGTTAACTTGTCATATTTGCTCTTGAATAATATGTAAATGATATCGTATAATCCTATATAATAAAGAGCTAATATGCTAATTAGACCAGATGGCAGAACGACCTTACCGAACAACTTTTCAGAACAACCAGTGAGTGGGGGCAGAGCAACTGCAAGGCAGCTGGGGTGGAGAGGCTGCTGGGGCTGCAAGGACTGAGGCAGCTTGGGTTGTGAAGGCCTATTCTTGCACAAAATTCATGCATCGAGCTTCTACTATATATGTGTTTTTCAGGCAGACATCTTTCATTCAACATTATTTTATGAGATGTGTTCATATGATTGTACATGATTATGGTTTGTTCATTCATTCTCATTGTCATATAGTATTTTGTTGTATAAATATAATATAATTCATACTTATGAATTATACTTTTGATGGTATTTGTATTGGTTTTCATTTGGGCAATATTATTAATACCACTGTGAACATTTTTGTAGATATCATTTTGTGAACATATGTACATATTTACTTATGTCTATACCTGAGAGTAAAAGTGTTGTCATATCATATTTATGGATCAATTTTATCACATTCTATCAGTTTACATTCCTATCAGTTGCATATGAGAGTTTAAGTTGTTCTATATCCTTGATAGTACTTGGTATTTTCCTTATTTTTATGTTAACAATTCTGATGGGTGTGTAGTAATAGGACATTGTAGTTTTAATTTATATTTCCTTAATGACCAGTAAATTAAGACCTTTTTTATGTACTCATTGGCTCTTCAGATATTTTATTTTTCATATAGCCTATTCAATTCATTTGCCCATATATATCAAATTACCTATTGATTGTGATTTTATCTATGTAGATGTATAGATGTAGATGACATAGATAGATATAGCTATAGCTATAGATAATTATAAATCACTTTTAAAATTGATACCAGTCCTGTTAAGATTATGAAGAGTAAACACAACACAGAGGATTCTTTAAGTTTGGAATAAAAGATTTCAACTGAAATGATAATGTCAGTGGATTTCCTGATCATGAACTAAAGAAGTGTGGGCCTAAGATACATTTTTGCCTTCTGATTTTAAGATTCAAACAAAAAAAGTATAAAGCAACCCTCTTCATTCCTCCTTTCCTTTGTTCAAAGCCCATTTTCTATTCAGTTTAAATGCTTTGAGAAAGTAATAATTGAGGAATAGATACTTTTCCCCCAGTGGGATAAAGATTTTCACCTATCTTATTGTATTAGGTTGTAAAAGTAGAGATTGAATGCAAAACTACTACTACTAAAGTCACTCAAAGTTAAATGAAAGAGGATGAATGTTCCATAGAAACCATACAGCTTTTAACAACTTTTTCCCCATTGAAAAACTTGTCCAAGGGATATATATTTAAATCAATATTATACTACTTCCTTTTATTATTTAGGGTTTAGCTTGCAAGCTACAAGCAAGCTCTGGCTAATTTATCAACCTCTCTACCAAAATACAAAAAGGTACAAGATAACTCATAGACTCATTGGCAAAGCTAAAGGAC
>PVJC01045139.1:0-13822 GCA_004026665.1 Murina feae | reverse complement strand
GGGGGGGGCAAGGTCAGAGGTTGGGGTGGGAATTGGGAGGAGGGGAGCTATGAGGGAAAAAAGAGGAACAACTGTAATAATCTGAACAATAAAAATAAATTAAAAAAGAAAAAGAAAAAAAAGAGAGAGATAAAGCCTCAAGACAAAGGACCCTTGCAACCCAGGTACATTCCCTTGACCAGGAACTGAATCCTCGACCCTTCAGTGCCCAGGGGTGATGGGGGTGGGGGGTCACTCTAACTACTGAGCACACTGGCCTTCCCATCGGAAGTGTCCTAGTGTTATTGAGAATGGTCCCTATGCCAGCCAGTTGAACTACAGTAAAACCTCCATGTAATGGACTAATTCAGGTGGTGGGGTGTCTGTTAAAGCCAAAAGTCTGTTTTATAATAAAGTAGGTTTTCCAAATGCACATGCTAGAAAATTGACAAATTAGTTAATTTGCCTGTGTTTAGTTATTTAGACACATTTGTGTAATTAAAATTAAGTATGTGAAAAGTTTAACTTTACAGAAAAGTTTTCTATATGCATTATTGTAATTTTATTTTTATTTATTTATTTATTTTTTTTGCATTACTGTAATTTTAAATTTATACTGAATAGGTCTAGTAAATGGGTGCATTCACCAGTCACTGCGGGTAAATAAATGCACACGGCTGAGGCCTGGCTTAGCACACATTGGAGCACAGGCCAACACGCCATTAAAGCTGCTGCAGACACACTGGCCAGTGTTGCTCAGTGGTTAGAATGCCACCTTCTGACCCCAGTTCTTGGTCAAGGGCGTGTACCTGGGTTACAGGTTCAATTCCTGGCCCTGGTCAGGGTGCATGCGGGAGGGAACCAATCAATAAATGTTTCTCTCTCTCTCTCTCTCTCTCTCTCTCTCCTCCTTCTCACTCTTCTACTCTCTCTAAAATTCAATGGAAAAAATATCCTCAGGTGAGGATTAACAATTACAACAAAAACTGCCTCAGAAAGTCATACGATTACCACACAGATGTGGTGTGATCACTTGCAAATCATTCGGCAAACATTGTTTATGAGAGATGATTCTTGGATTTAAATATGTTAGATTAGTTGTAAATATGTCATATTTATTTATGTCAGTAAAATTACTACAGTGTTTTTCCAACATATGGCCTATTTGCTAAAATTTGTTAAAAATAACTGAAATATTAACAAAAAATTACCTGTTAATTTACTTATACACAATTCTCGGTTAAAAACAATTTAAAATTAACAGCGTTTTAATTTTCACATATGACATACAGGTCAGAAATTTTTTCTGTTAAATCCTAAGTCCATTAAATCGAGGTCCTCAAAATTAAGGGTTTACTGCACTGAGAATTTAAGCTTAGGATCTAACCGAGGTGCCTGGGTTTTAAGATACAAAGTGGAAGATCACATTTTCCATCCAAAAGTTTCCAAAATCCAAGGGAACCATATGAGTCCATAAATGTCTGGCCTGGACTTCTGCACCCAGGATAGTCGGCCATTGTTTCATAGCCACTTCTGACCCCATTTGCCTTCGCATAGGCAATAGGCCCTGTAGAATTAGGGGACAGGCATGTTCCATTTGTGCATGAGTTTTTAGTCTGTTCAATCTGTTCTACTCATTGAGCTAAGGCCTTATTGTCTTCCCATGCTGCTTCCCACCCTTTTCCTTCTTCTAGAAACATCATTCCCTTTAGATGACCTATTTTAGATGAAGAGTCTTTTTCTATTGAATAATGTTTTCAGTTAACTACCAGGTCAGCTTGTCCCAGAATATCAAGGCCTGCCCCTACTCCTCCAAGTATTTCCCTGTTATTTCTTTTAGAGAGCCAATATTGTTGGACCTACCAGGAATGTTGTAGCCATTGGGTAGCTATGGCTTGGGAGCAGTTGAGGTATAAAGAATACACCCCAAAATGTTGAGTTTCTCATGCTATAGTTAAGTGGGTAGAGGTAACTCCAAAATGAGCTAGCTAGAGTTTGAGCATTCCATAGGGCTTCCCACAAGTGCCCAAAATGCAAGAAGGGTGGGGTAGTTACAGACATATCTACCCACCAAGTAATACCAATAATTTCTAAAATGGAGACCCATTGATTTTTTTCTGATTTCAGAAAAAGAGCATGGCTGGTGAGTCTGAGGACAAGATATACTATGACAGATAAGGACAGGTTGCTGGAAGCCTTTCTCCATCATATCCAGGTACTTTTCTTAGCTTTTCATCATCCATTCCTGTAGCTATACAATACTCATCGAGATAAGAGCCATATATAATTATATCAGGAGAGTTATTAGAGAGATGTTCTTGGAGGTATTTGCCCAAAGTGGGTCCTATTAATAGATATTTCCAGAAAAAATGTACTAAAGCTTATATTAATAGTAGGAGAAGACCAATGTGTGGCCAACAAAGTGTTAACTTCATTACCACAACTGATAATCAGAATATCATTGTCTAGTAGGTGGGAAAGACTAGCAGGCACACAAATTAAAATTTTCATTTCTAATAAGGGAGAGGGTGTGGGGAGACAAATATTGTTTACATTAGGAAACCATAAGGAGAATAATCTACACTAATAAAAGAGTAACATACAAATTGATGTCACTCTGCTATGCCTACCAGCCAATCAGGATGAGTATGCAAATTAACCCAACAAAGATGGTAGTTAATTTGCATATGCAGGCACAAAGTGAAGACTGAAGACTGAAGAGGCTTGGCTTCTCTGCTGTAGCCGGACCGGAGAAGCAAAGCCTCGCTGCTGTGGCCAGAACAAGGGCCCGGGTCCCGGCTGCCGGAGGAAAACCGGTGCCAGCAGCAGGGGGAAGGAAGGCCTATTGTGTGAATCTTCATGCAACGGGCCTCCAGTAACAAAATAAAAATCATTTTATGTTTACTTAATTAATAACAATTAGATTATATAAGAACAAGGTATGAGTAGCATTAATTTGTGAGCATAGAAGCCTGGTTGGTGTCTCAGGAGAGCTGTCTGCTTTCCATGTTAGTGGCTTCTCATCCTTGAAAAGTCTTTGATCTCCACTGTAGACCGAGGCGAGTGTCAGAGACAAGAGTGGATGTCCATTCATAGTAAGATGCATTTTCAAATTAGAAATGTGAAACCATGGGTTAACTCCTTTGAGTTTGGCTGCACATGGGTTACTTATTTTATTTTATTTTTTAAAATATATTTTATTGATTTTTCACAGAGAGGAAGGGAGAGGGATAGAGAGTTGGAAACATAGATGAGAGAGAAACATCACTCAGCTGCCTCCTGCACACTCCCCACTGGGGATGTGCCCGCAACCAAGGTACATGCCCTTGACCGGAATCGAACCCGGGACACCTCAGTCCACAGGCCAACGCTCCATCCACTAAGCCAAACCGGCCAGGGCTGGGTTACTTATTAATACCGTCCCTTCAAACAAGGTTGGAGAGAGTCTTTTACTTACTGTCTTTAAATATATATATATATATATATATATATATATATATATATATATATATATTTCAGAGAGGAAGGGAGAGGGAGAGAGAGATAGAAACATCAATGATGAGAGAGAATCACTAATCGGCAACCTCCTGCATGCCCCCCGACCCTGGAAATAGCCTGAAATTCAGGCATGTGCCCCAACCAGGAATTGAACCATGGCCTCCTGGTTCATAGGTCGATGCTCAACCACTCAGCCATGCCAGCCAGGCTGATGTCTTTTATAATAGACCACATTTCTTGGTTGTAAGCCATGATTCTTAAAATCTTTATCTCCCAGTAGCGCACTGTGAAATGAATCAGTTACTAATTTATTTAAGCTGATTAATAGACCATCAGCAATAATGTAGAATGTCTCCTTTTTTAAAAAATTGATTTTTGAGAGAGAGGTAGGGAGAGGGAGAGATAAAGAGAAACATGGATGGGAGAGAGAAACATGAATTGGTTGCTTCCTGTTGCATGACTGGAGAGTGAACCTGAAACCTGGGCATGTGCCCTGACCAGGAACTGAGCCTGTGACCTGTCAGTGCACGGAACAATGCTCAACCAACCGAGTCGAACTGGCCAGGGCTAAAATGTCTCCTTTTAGCAAAAGTGGTTCATATGCTTCTCATCCAGAGCATAGGGCCGCTAATGGCTATTTCATAAGGAAAAAATTTATGTTTACCAAAAGGAGTAGATCTCAGGTTGAGGAGCACTGTAAGGAGAACTCTTGTCCAGGAGAGACTGAAAGCTTCTGAAAGTTTGGCTAGTCGAATTTTGATTGTACCATTGATATGTTCCACCAATCCAGGGTTTCTTAGGATATATGCACAATGAAAATGCTGTAGGATAGGCCAAATGTTACTGACAGATTTTAATATATATATATTATTGATTTTTTTTTTTAACAGAGAGGAAGGGAGAGGGATAGAGAGCTAGAAACATCAATGAGAGAGAAACATTGATCAGCTGCCTCCTGCACACTCCCACTGGTACATGCCCTTGACCGGAATCAAACCTGGAACCTTTCAGTCCAAAGACCGGTGCTCTATCCACTGAGCAATCTGGTTAGGGCATTACTGACAGATTTTATTCGCCCAGTGAAATGAGTCTCTCCGTCGCTATGTAACTCAGAGGGAATTCCACAAGTGGGAATTATTTATTCTAAGAACAATTTACCAACCATTAAGGTTGTTGCTCTCCTGCAGGGGAGTGCCTCAACCCAGTGAGGAAAATGTACAAATCATGACTAACATGCATTTGTATTCTTAAACTGGTGGCATTTAGACAAAATTCAATTACTACCTTAAATGGGACTAAAGGAGGTGGGGGATGTCCTTGGGATCAATGGAGTGGTTTTCCTGGGTTATATTTTTGACAGATAAAACATCTGCTGCTCAGCTGGCATGAGTCAGTGGTTGAGCATTGACCTGGGAATTAGGAGGTCACAGTTTGATTCCCAGTCAGGGTACACTCCTGGATCATGGTATGATTCCCAGTCAGGGCTCAGCCCCAGTGTGGGGCATGCAGGAAGCAGCTGCTCAATGATTGTCTCTCATCATTGATGTTTCTCTCTCTCTCTCCCCCCTCTTCTTTCCCCTCTGAAATCAATAAAAATATATTAAAAACAATCAAAAAACAAAAAAATCTTCGGTGCACTTTATGAGCTATATTAGGGGAAGGTTTCCAGTAATATTGTTTACTCCATGAAATCGTCTTTTTAGGACACCAATGTGTTAGCTCATGTATATGTTGAAGTACAGGGAGTTGGGCCCCTATAGGTACAACAATTTTCTGATTGGGTCCAAGATATCTGTCTGTCTGAGTCAAAGGTTTTCCTTTTGTGTTGCCATGCTCTTTTTTCTTCTTCTGTAGCTGTCTGTTGAAATTATAAAAGATAATATTTTATTGATTTAATAGAAAGCAAAGAGGCATTCTCAGGTCTGGATAATGTGACTGCCCAATGCTGCCTGCCTAGCATTGGTAAAATGACTTCCTTTACAGTGGCCTGGAATTTTGATAATTGCCAGTTGTTTTGGTTGCTATATGGCTTCTAATAATTCCATAACCAGTTTTCCATTTTTTGTGGGCTCTCTGGGGGAGTTAAGAAGCCTTGCTGCTTCTAAAACATTTCAAAGTCATAAGCTACACCAAATGCATAGTGACTATCAATGTAAATATTGGCTACTTGTTCTTTGCCCAATTGACAAGCCCGTTAGAGCAATTAGTTCAGCTTGCTGGGCAGATTTTATTTCAGGTAAATAAGAACTTTCAATTATGTCACCATGCAAGTTATTACATAGCCAGCTCAGTAATGTCCCTATTCATCTCTCAAATAATATCCACCTGTAAACCAAGTTAAGTCACCATTATTAACTAGAGGACTGGTGCACAAAATTTGTGCACTGGGGGAGGGGGAGAGGGATCTGCACCCTCTCCAATCTGGGACCCCTTGGGGGATTTTCGACTGCTGGGACTGGGCCTAAACCAGCAGTCGGACATCCCTCTCACAATCCGGGACTGCTGGCTTTCAACCGCTTGCCTGCCTGACAGCCTTGATAGCCCTCTAACCACTCCCCTGCCGGTCTGATCGACACCTAACTGCTCTCCTGCCAGCCTGATCACCCCCAATTGCCCTCCCCTGCCAGCCTGGTCACCCCTAACAGCCCTCCCCTGCTGGTCTGTTTGCCCTCAACTGCCCTCCCTTGCCGAGCATCTTGTGGTGGCCATCTTGTGACCACATGGGAGAAGCCATCTTGTGACCACATGGGGGTGGCCATCTTATGCAAGGGCATGATGGTCAATTTGCATATTACATCTCTATTATATAGGATATGAGTTTCCTGTAAACAATTCCTAGGAACAAGAAGGTGATCAGGCCCTGACCAGTTTGGCTCAGTGGATAGAGTGTCGGCCTGCGCACTCAAGGGTCCCAGGTTTGATTCTGGTCAAGGGCATGTACCTTGGTTGTAGGCACAATACCCAGTAGGGGGTGTGCAGGAGGCGGCTGATCGTTGTTTCTCTCTCATCGATGTTTCTAACTCTCTATCCCTCTCTCTTCCTCTCTGTAAAAAATCAATAAAATATATTAAAAAAGAAAAAAAGAAGGTGATCAGTAAGCAAAACACAATTGTGGGTGTTTTTATGCTGAAAAGAGGGAAACAAAGTTGCAGGATTAAGATGATTACACCAAATCCTATATAATAAAAGCAGAATATGCAAATCAACCGAACGGCCAAACAACAGAAAGATCACCTGGACAACCCTCTGGACAACCATCCAGGAACATGCTCTGATACTCACTGGGGCCAGGCCAGCCAAAGTGGGTGCAATGTGATTGGTTGGGGACCCGGCCTTTGCCCCATGATCACACTGCAGAGGGAGGCCCAGGCCACTGGCTGTCGGGCTGTTGTGGGTAGGCGGGGCCTTCCTCTGCGAGGGAAACCTGGGTCCCAGATGCCAGAAGGAAGCCCATGTCTGCAGCAGGGCGAAGGAAGGCCTACTCTTGCACAAATTTTGTGCATCTGGCCTCTAGTTTAAGTAAAATTAGGTGCAAAGAGCAGGAGTACTTCCTAAAAAGCCTGTCAACTGACAGAGAAGTATTGAGTGTGATGAGAGTTCAGTAAATTCAACAGAACGAGGAACATGAGTAGTTAAAGGAGAGCCCATATTCTCTCTTCTATTTGTTTACATAACATGGCAATAGCAGAGATGGCCCTCACACAGGGAGGGAGCCCTTTTGCTACTGAGTCCAGCTGTTGACTGTGATAGCCTCTAGGTCTATCACGATGTCCATGTTTCTGAGTTAGAACTCCTAAAGCACTTCCTTTATTTTCATGTGTGAAAAAGGAAGAAGGGAAGTTTATAATTAGGATGTCCTAGGGCAGATGCTTTAGGTGATACTTCCAAGAGCCTCTACAGCTTGTTTCCCTTCAGGGTTCCATTGAATTGAATCAGTTGTTTTTTTTAAAATATATTTCGGAGAGGAAAGGAGAGGGAGAGAGAGACAGAAACATCAATGAATCAATGATGAGAGAGAATCATTGACTGGCTGCCTCCGGCATGCCCCTCACTGGGGATCAAGCCTGCAACCTGGGCGTGTGCCCTTGACTGGAATCAAACCCGGGACCCTTTAGTCCACAGGACGACGCTCTATCTGCTGATCCAGGGTGAATTGGATCAGTTTTATCTGACTTTATGTGTGTGTGTGTGTGTTTGAAATTTTATTGTTGGGAGTATATTAACAGATGTCTCTCCTTCCCTCCAATTATCCACCTTCACCTGGTTCCCATCTCACCACAGTCCTTCACTACCTTTTGTCTGTGTCCACAGACAATGTATATCTATACAAATAAAAGGGTAATATGCTAATTAGACCGGATAGACCAGACGTCTTCCGATGTCCTTCCAGATAAAACCACAGTGGCTTCGAGGGCTGAGGAGGGCCAGCAGTTACAGCAGTTGACAATGGCAGCAGTAGCAGGGTGATGGGGTCTGCAGCTTCCCCTAATCAGCCTGGTCGCCTCCCACAGAGGGGGAGCGGGCCTAAGCCATCAGTAGGACATTCCTTGAGAGGTCCTGGACTGTGAGAGAGGGCAGACTGGGCTGAGGATGTCCCCCTCCCAGTGCACAAATTTTTGTGCACCAGGTCTCTAGTATGCATATAAGTAGTTTGGTTAATTCCTTCCTTCCTCCTTGCCCCCTTCCCTTGGGGATTCGTCAGTCTGTTCCATGTTTCCATGCTTCTGGTTTTATTTTATTCATCAGTTTATTCTGTTCATTAGATTACACATATAAGTGAGATCATGTGATATTTATCTTTCTCTTACTGGCTTATTTTGCTTAGCAACTCCAGGTTCCTCCATGCTGTCTCAAAGGATAAGAGGTCCTTCTTTTTTACTGCGTAGTATTACATTGTGTAAATGTACCACAGCTTTTTTATCTACTCATCTTCTGATGGGCACTTGGACTGTTTTCAGATCTTAGCTATTGTAAATAATGCTGCTATGAACATAGAGGTGCATATATTTTTCCTGGTTGGTGTGTTGGGTTTCTTAGGATATATTCTCAGAAGTGAGATCACTGGATCAAATGGCAGTTCCATTAAAAAAAATTTAAAGTTAATTAATTAACTACATTTTAAAATTTATTTCAGAGGGGAAAGGAAAGGGAGAGAGAGAGACATCAATGATAAGGGAGAATCATTGATCGGCTGCCTCCTGCACATCTCATACTGGGGATTGAGCCTGCAACTTGGGCATGTGCCCTGACAGGGAATTGAACCATGATCTCTTGATTCATAGGTTGATACTCAACCACTGAGCCATGCCAGCTAGGAGGCAGTTCCATTTTTAATTTTTTGAGGAAACCACACACTGTTTTCCATAGTGACCGCAGCAGTCTGTATTTCCAACAGCAGTGTACTAGGGTTCCCTTTTTTCCCACATCCTCACCAGCACCGGCGCTGGTTGTTTGTTGATTTATTGGTGGTAGTCATTTTGGCAGGTGTGAGTTGGTACCTCATTGTCATTTCAGTTTGTCTCTGGAGATTAGTGATGTTGAGCGTTTTTTCATATCTCTCTTGGCCATTTGTATATCCACTTTGGAGAAGTGTCTGTTCAGGTCCTCTGCCAATGTTTTAATTGGATTGTTTGTCTTCCTTTCATTGACTTGTATGAGTACTTTATGTATTTTGGAAATTAATCCCTTATCAGATGTGTCAATTGCAAATATGTTTCCTCATATAGTTGGATCCCTGTTCATTTTGATGCTGGTTTCTTTTGCTGTGCAGAAGCTTTTTAGTTTGCTGTAGTTCCATTTGTTTATTTTTTCCTTTGTTTCTCTTGCCCTAGGTGATGCATCAGTGAAAATTCTGCTATGAGAGATGTCTGAGATTTTGCTGCCTATGATTTCTTCTACAATTTTTATGGTTTTCTGACTTACATTAAAGTCTTTTAACCATTTTGAATTTATTCTTGTGTATGGTGTAAGTTGATGGTCTAGTTTCACTTTTCTGCAAGTATCTATCCAATTTTCCCAACACCATTTATTGAAGAGACCATCTTTACTCCACTGTATGCTCTTGCCTCCTTTGTTAAATATTAATTGAGCATAGGTTTATCTGACTTATAATAAGGTATGTGGAGTCTGGGCTATTAATGAAAATTTGGAACTTAATTTTGACAATATCAGGTCAAACCCCAGAATCTTTTAAGCCACTTTCTTCTTTGGGAGAGGGAAAGATAGGATTCCTCTGAGTCTTTCAAAGTTAATCAGTAGCCCAACTTTAGATATG
Source organism: Murina feae (assembly GCA_004026665.1). Lineage (NCBI taxonomy): Eukaryota > Metazoa > Chordata > Mammalia > Chiroptera > Vespertilionidae > Murina > Murina feae. The sequence goes on along the minus strand of PVJC01045139.1, from coordinate 4,071 downwards.
AGACGACTAAGTATTTTAGTTGAGATAAGCAAATTTGAAGCATATCCTTTGAGACCTTATATTCTCTTATAGCTAGCTGCTGTAATAACTATATTGTGTTGTTTGGGGAGTCTAGAAATGTTCTAGAGCATTATAGTAAATCATCCACATATTGGATTAGAGTGGAATACCTAGGACATTTAACATAATTTAAATCAGCTTTTAATATCTGGAAGAAATAGGTGGGACTTCCTGTATATCCCTGAGGCATTACTATCCAAGTATACTTATGATCTTCCCAGGTGAAGGCAAAGAGATACTGTCTGTCTTTTTCTACTGGAATGCTGAAAAAAGGCACTACATAAATCTATTACTAAAATATTGGCAGTCCAGAGGAATGGCTGATAATTAGGGACGTATGTGGATTTGGAACTATAGGATGTTTGGGAATAACCATCTTATTTATAGCTCTGAAATCCTATACAAATCTTCATCCTTTCCCATTTGCTTTATTTACTGGAAGGATAAGAGAATTTCAGGGTCTTGTACATAAAATTGTAAGTCTCATAAATCTTAAAAGATATTGATGAATATTAGGTAGAGGCAAATATTATTAATAGTTGTGTTTTTTTAAAATACGTTTTTATTGATTTTTTTTTAGAAAAAGAGAACGGGAGAGAGATAGAAACACTGATTGACTGCCTCTGCACGCCCTTCTTGGGATCAAGCCCACAACCAAGGCATGTGCCTTGACCAGGAATTGAAACAGTGACCTCTTGGTGCGTGGATTGATACTCAAACATTGAGCCACACTCGCCAGGCTCAATAGTTATTTTAACAGGAGTGGTTGACTTGATCTTACCAATATCAAGTTGCTGGGCCCAAAGTTGCATTGGAATGTTCAATTTCAATATTATTTTCCTCTTGTGGAAGTTCCTTTAAAATCATTATTTGCCATTGGTATACAGGCCCAGTGATATCTGAGCATAGCTGTGTCCATCTGATATTGGTAGCTTGTCATCTTTGAGGAGTTTTGCAACATGGATGAACCTTGAGGACATTATGCTAAGTGAAATAAATCAGTCAGAAAAAGCTAGGAACCATATGCTTTCACTCATATGTGGGATATAAAACTGAAACTTGTGAACACAAACAGCAATGCTGTGGTTGCCAGAGGAAAGGCAGTGAGAAAAGGGGTCCTAATATAAGGTGACAGGAGAAGATTTGACTTTGGGTGGTGGGCACATGGTGCAATATACAGATCTTATAACAGAGAAACCCACACCCGAAACCTGTATGTTCATGTTGACCAATGTCACTGCAATAAATTTAATTTTAAAAAATCATCTACAGGAGTATGCCAGCAAACCTTACTCAGCTCTTCTGTTTCACTGCTCTCAGAATCCAGAAGGTGTATTAATTGAAATAGGTCAGAATAGCTGGGGTCATATGTCCTAACAGTTAAATCAGATTCCTTTGCAAACTCATTGGGGTCAGGAAAACCTTTAGAGAAATTTCTTATTCCAGTTCTAAGTCCAAGGAACATATATAATAGCTGGTTGCCCTCTGCATGAGACAGGCTTTTCCCTGAAGAGAGCTGCTAGAATTGATGGATTATCCTTGTCTTTTTTTCTTTCCCAGATGAACCAAACATTTTATTTAATTATTAGGGGCCTGGTGCACTAGGGGCGGGGGGAGGGGGGGGAGGGCGGGCTCCTCAGCCCAGCCTGCCCCCTCCTCTCACATATTGGGAGCCCTCAGGGGGTGTCCTACTGACAGCCTAGGCCTGCTCCCTGCTCCCCTTGGGAGTAGGCCTAAGTCACAGTCTGGCCTCCCTTTGTGGGAGATGACCAGGCTAATCAGAGGAAGCCACCAGCCCCATCACCCTGCCACTGCCAGTCACCAGGGTGTTTTCATCAACACGCACTCCAGTCCCTTCACCATGAAAAAATGACAACTTTCTTTAGGCATTTTCAAGATGTGTCTTTCAGAGGATATGACATTTCTTTCTTTCTCTTTTTTATCCTCACCTGAGGATATGTTTCCATTGATTTTTAGAGAATGTGGAAGAGAAGGGAAAAAACAGAGAGAAACATCAAAATGAGAGGAACACTTTGATTAGTTGCCTCCTGCATATGCCCAGACCGGGCCCCGGCCAGGGAGGAGTCTGCAACCTAGGTACATGCCCTTGGTCAGAATTGAACCCACACCCTGCAATCAGCAGGCTGAGGCATTATGCACTGAACCAAACCGGCTAAGGCTAGGGCAGGATATGACATTTCTTAGCCCTCCAGCAGTGGACCTTCATTTTTTTTCTCCAGGAGTGTGGTGGAAAAACCCTAGATCACCTTTTTGGATTCTTATTACCCAAATTACTACGAATATTACCAGTGGCATACAGGGAGCTTAGCCAATGAGAGGTAAGAAAAGGTGTTTCCTCTGTAGTTCACTCTGATCACCAGCTCCACCCCTGCCCCTCCAATCCCAGCTCCAGGCCTGGGCAGGGGACCCCTAGACCCCTGAAATCGCCGGCTCTAACCCTGTCCAGGCCTGCAGTCTCTGCCTGAGGCTGCAGACCTGGGCAGAAGACCCCCAAGCCCCTCTGATCGCCGGCCTCTACGATCACCAGCTCTGATCCTGCCCCCTGCCATCGCCAGCTCTGCCCTTGCCCCACTGGCAGCCTCTGCAGGCCTGGGCAGGGGACCCCCAGACCCCTCCGATCATGGGCTCCGCCCTTGTCCCACTACAGCCTCTGGCCAAGGCTACAGGCCTGCAGAGGACCCCCAGACCCCTGCATTGCCGGCTCTGCCCATACCCAGACCCCTGCGATCACAGGCTTTGCCCTTGCCCCTGCCCAGGCCCTGAGATCGCCAGCTCCACCAAGGCTGCAGGCCTGGGTAGGAGTTCCCGACCCTTGCCATTGCCGGCTCCACCCTTAAGCCTCTGGCCAAGACTACAGGCCTGGGCAGGGGACCCCCAGGCCCCTCCAATCGCCGGCTCTGCCCAGGCCTTGAGATCGCGGGCTCCTCCCCTGCCCCACTGCAGCCTCTGGTCAGACCCCTACTTTGCCAGCTCCACTGGTGCCCAGACCCCTGCGATCGCAGGCTCTGCCCCTGCCCCTCCAATTGCTGGTTCTGCAGAGCCCAGGCCCCTGTGATCTCTGGCCTTGCTCCTGCCCATGCCTGAGTAGGGCACCCTCATACCCCTCTGATCACTGGCTCTGCCCTTGCCCATGCCTGAGGCCTCTGGCAAAGGCCTCTGGCCTAGGCAGGGAATCCCCAGCCCCCTCTGATCACCTGTTCTTCCCCCTGGGCCCCCCGCCTCCCCTGCCACCTGCCTGGCTAACTGGCCTGACCACTTCAGTGGCAGGGCTGAGCCAGACTGGGTGCCGCCATCTTGTGGCTATGGGAGTGGCCATCTTTGTGATGGAGTGATGCCTAATTTGCATATTACTCTTTTTTTTTTTTTTTAGATAGGACTAGAGGCCCAGTGCATGAAATTAATGCACGGAGGTGTGTCCCTCAGTCCAGTCTGCACCCTATCCAATCTGGGACCTCTCAGGGGATGTCCGACTGCCAGTGGAATCAGGCCTAAACCAGCAGTCGGACATCCCTCTCATAATCCAGGATTGCTGGCTCCTAACTGCTTGCCTGCCTGCCAGCCTGACCACCCCCTAACCACTCCCTTGTTGGCCTGATTGCACCCAACTGCCATCCCCTGCCGCTCTGATTTCCCCCAACTGCCCTCCCCTACTGGCCTGATCACCCCCACCTGCCCTCCCCTGCCTTGACCTGCCTCCTCCACTGGGACCCACCTCCTCTGCTCCCATGGGGAACTGTGGGACCCCCAGGTCTTACTGTGTGGAGCGGCAGCCAGACTTCGCCTCTGCTGTGCACTCAGCCATTCTGTGGTGGCCATCTTGTGACGACGTCATATGTGAGGGGGCAAGGACCACCTAGACTTTTATTAGTATAGATAACAAGCATTCACTTATTCGATACTTAAAACAACAACATTCAGACCTATATTAAAAAAGGAAACAAAACACCATTCAGACCTATACTGAAAATACTTCCTCTATAGTTTCCAGAA
>PVJC01045138.1:0-13825 GCA_004026665.1 Murina feae | reverse complement strand
GGTAGTGTGTTAACTATACAAAAAAAGACACTGTACAGTTTAAAAACAAATCTTACACAGCCTTACATTTCAATTTTTTTTTTCTTTAAAAGGAGTGAGTTGTGTACAGGGGGGTTAAATGCTTTATAGACAAGAAAAAAAACTGTGCTAGTACCAACTTATTCATCATCATCATCTTCTTCTTCATCATCTTCTTCATCTTCCTCCTCCTCTTCCTCCTCATCATCTTCCTCATCTTCTTCCTCTTCCTTCTTTTTCTTGCTTTTTTCAGCCTTGACAACTCCCTTTTTGGCAGCATCAGGCTTTCCTTTAGCTCGGTATGCAGCAATATCCTTTTCATATTTCTCCTTCAGCTTAGCAGCTTTCTTCTCAAAAGGCTGCTTGTCATCTGCAGCAGTGTTATTCCACATCTCTCCCAGCTTCTTTGCAACGTCACCAATGGATAGACCAGGATGCTCTCCTTTGATTTTTGGGCGATACTCAGAACAAAACAAGAAAAAGGCCGAAGGAGGCCTCTTGGGTGCATTGGGATCCTTGAATTTCTTTTTTGTTTCCCCTTTAGGAGGAATATAAGTTTTCATTTCTCGCTCATAACAAGCCTTGTCCGCCTTTGCCATGTCTTCAAATTTTCCTTTCTCCTTAGCAGACATGGTCTTGCACCTCTCAGAGCATTTCTTAGAAACCCTGAGAAGTTGACTGAAGCATCTGGGTGCTTCTTCTTGTGTTCCTCCCGGCAAGTTTGCACAAAGAAGGCATACGATGACATTTTGCCTCTCGGCTTCTTAGGATCTCCTTTGCCCATGTTTAATTACTTTCCCTCAGCGAGCACACAGTCACCCAGTGCCCGGCCGGCTCGCACTTGCCCCGGCGCTGTCTCTATGGAGCTCAATGAACTGCAATGGCTGTGAGAGCGGGAGCCAGACGCAGCCTCCTCACTCTCTCCGCTCTGTAACATTACTCTCTGTAACTCATTTTTTAATATTTCAATTGTATTATATTCATTTCAGGTGTCTACCCCAATAATTAGACATTACATAGTTTCCATGCTGGGGCCACTTAGCAAGAGGTATGGGTACACTGGTGCCACTTCCTACTTGTTTGAGACATTGTTGTAAAGACTGAAGCGTAAGGCAATTCAGGCTGTTTGTATGGAAAAGCCGCCGGAAGCAGCTTTGGTGGTCCCAGATGTTGATGGGGTGTGGTGTCAGGAAATCTTCAGGGTGGGTTGAAAAGTATGAGCTAGGTTGATGAAGACGTAGCTATGGCTCTTATGAGGGCTCAGAAAAGAGCAGTGGCTTCCACCAAGACTTATGCTTGGGAGAAAGCTCCTTCTGTAGCTCTTGTCTTTATGCCAGAGACTTCCATTCCAACCTATTTGTCCTTGGTGCCATTCCAGCTGCTACCACAGTGCTGGAGCTCACGGGGCATGAATATGAATAAGTCAGAGCATGAGCCCTTTAAGAAGAGATACCTTGGACTCCATCAGCTCTCCATCTCACTTAGCCACAATCCTTGCTAGTTTTTACAGCCATAGTAAGGGGATATTTCTCGCATTGGAACCCTGGGCTGGCAGACCTTCTGTGCGGGTGGGACCCTTCACTCCTCAGATGTGACTTCTGCAGCTGATATGTTGCTGGTGATTTTTGTTTTTTAAAAATATATTTTTATTTATTTCAGAGAGGAAAGGAGAAGGAGAGAGAGATAGAAACATATAGCGGTGATTTTAATCCACCACATGGGCCCAGTCCATTCTGTGACATCACACCTCCTATCAGTCTGGATAAGCCTTCTTCTTTATGTCCTTATGTGTAGAATTTCATTCAGCTAGGTTTCAGGCAGTTTTGAATGATGGTTTTCCTGTAGAGTGTGTGTGTGTGTGTGTGTGTGTGTGTGTGTATCTCTAATCTAATAAAAGAGTAATATGCAAATTAACCATCACTCTGATACACCCACAAGCCACGCCCACATGCCACACCCACCAACCAATCAGGGGCAAGTATGCAAATTAACTCAACTAAGATAGTGCAACCACAGAGCTGGAGTTGCCCCAGGCAATGGAGAAAGCCAGGGCCCTATGGGCCCTGAGCTCTACTCAAGGCTACAAAGTTTCAATTATAGAAGATAAACCCCAGATACCTACTGGGCTGGGACCTTAGGTTGCCAGGGGCAACCCAGGCTTTGAGCGGGGACCAAGGCAACAAAGTTTCATTTATGGAAGTTAAATAAATCCCAGATACCTGCTTCCAGCCAGGCACCCCAGTAGGGACCTGAACCCTGAAGGGACCGTGGGCAGCCTGAAAACGGCCATCAGCGCCTCACCCAGGCTGGCCACACCCCTGTGGGGTGAGGGTACCCACTGGGGGGCTTGGCAAGCCTGCAAACAGCCATCACCCCTCACCCAGGCTGGTCAGGCATGCCAGCAGGTGGACATCCCCTGAGGGGTCCAGATTGCAAGAGGGCACAGGCCAGGCTGAGGGACCCCTCCCCTTGAGTGCACAAATTTTTGTGCACTGGGCCTCTAGTATACACACACACACACACATATATTGAAATATATTTTATTGATTTTTTACAGAGAGAAAGGGAAAGGGATAGAGAGCTAAAAACATCGATGAGAAAGAAACATCGATCAGCTGCCTCCTGCACACTCCCCACTGGGTATGTGCCCACAACCAAGGTACATGCCCTTAACCGGAATTGAACCTGGGACCTTTGAGTCCACAGGCCAATGCTCTATCCACTGAGCCAAACCAGTTAGGGCAATGTAGTTGTATTTTTTATGTGGTTGTGGGAGGTTGCCAGTGCCATAATTACCTACACCAACATCTTGACCAGAAGCCTGTGTGCATTTTGTTTAACTTCCCCATTTAAAACATATTTTGTTTTTATTTAGAGCTCATGATATCTTTCCATTCCTGATGTCCTTCTTCAGCATTGCAGTCTTTCTGGTGGTTGAACAATTACTAACTTTTCTACTTAGTAGTCTACCACAATGTATGCTCAGTATATTTCATTTCTATAGAAATCTTTTTTCTTCAAAAGCGGAAAAGAAATCCCTGAGGCAGTTTCAAAAAATCCAGTCAGAAACCCAGTACACTCATTTATTTCTCTTCTGGGAGAAACTGAGAATTGCGAGTTAGCCCATAGATATTTTGTAGTGTGTCAGAAAGGGTGAGCAGGTATTGTGGGTAAATGTAGGTAACTTTTTCCCCTCTTTGTTAAGATGTTTTTATGTTATGCTTTTTGGTGGATATTGTGGTCTTTGAACTGGCTTCTGAAGTACTTTAGAAGATAATTGGTAAGTTAACACCTCCATGGAAGAAGAAAATTTTTGTGCTTTCTATTCTTCAACCTCACTAAAGTCTTCTTACGGGTATTAATTCTGTACATTAAAATTTAAAGAATATTTACTTAAGTGTATTTTATAATTAATTTGTATGTCTTCTCAAGTTATCCAGGGTTTGTTGCCAAAGTCAGGTGTAGAAGTGTCATTCCAGAAAATGCTACAGGTAAGATATCACTGATGTGGCATTGATAATTTATACTGAATGAAAGTTTTGTAATATGCAGGGGAATGTGAAGAGAAAAAAGCTAGTTAGTCATGATGGATATGGCCAAAGTGGGACAATTACCCTTAATAAAATCCTTGTTGCCTAAAGAGATTAAGGTTTTAAACACTTTGAAAATTTCTACTTGATATCAGTTACATTAGCAGAACAATGTGTTTCTGAACATAAAGGCTAAAGAAATGTTTTAAAAAGTACATATCCTCTCCTCTGGCTGCTGTGTCTCAGTTGGTTGCAATGTCACCCTATATTCTGAAATGTTGTGGGTTCTATTCTGGTCAGGCCACGTGTAGGTTTACAGTTCAGTCACTGTTCCAGGTACCGGCAGGAGGCAATCGGTGTTTCTCTCTCACATCGATTTTTTTTTCCTCTCTCTCTCTCCCTTCCTCCCTCCTTTTTTTTGCTCTAAAAATAAATAAACATGTCCTCATGTGAGAATTAAAATAAATGAATACATATTCTCTGAAGTAAAAATTATAATAACAGAGAAATCACCTACTCAATTGTGCAGATAATTTTTGAATGATTTAATGTAGCATTTGATTAGACAGTCAAATGTTTCTAAAAATGAGATATTTTAAAAATGAGGATACAAGTTATAAATGAACTTGTAAATCCCTTAAATGAATTTGTAAATCCCTTAACCAATTTTGTATTATTCTTTCATGGGGAAATATTTATTTTTCCAGAGTCTTTAATTTCCAAAAATGTACAAGTATGTGTGTGTGTATATATGTATATGTATGTGTGTGTATATATATATATATATGTGTGTGTGTGTGTGTGTGTGTATGGCTGTCATGGTATCAGAATAGGTAATTAGAAAAAACTGTACATGTACAATGATACTAGAGCCCTAACTAAAAGTTTTTCACTCTTAAATCATTATCAGAGTACATATAATGAAGAGAGAAGTCACCAATGCAATGAATCTCAGAAAAACATTAACCAAAGGTTAAATTGTAATAACCATCAGAGAACTCAGCTTTCACAGAACAATGATAAATGTCTGAAAGTCTTTGACAAAAGCTCAAATATTTTTATACCTCAGAGTATTCATACTGTAGAGAAGACAGAAAGACTTAGTGAATGTGCCAGGTCTTTCAACCAATCATCAAATCTTACTGAACATAAAAATACTCATATTGAGGAGGAGTCTTTCCCGTGTAATTACTACATGAAAGTGTTTAGTCAGTCTTCTCAGTTAAATATACATAAGGAAATCCATACTGCAGAGAAGCCTTACAAATGCAAAGAATGTGATAAAGCCTTTAAGTGGCAGGCAAATGTTACTTTACATCAGAGAATTCATACTGGAGAGAAGCCTTATAAATGTAGAGAATGTCACAAAGTCTTCAACTGTTATTCAAGCCTTATTCGACATTTGAGAATTCATCATGGAGAGAAACCTTATAAATGTAAAGTATGTGGGAAAGCCTTTAACAAATGTTCAAGCCTTACAAAACATCAGAGAATTCATTCTGAAGAGAGGTCTTATAAATGCAGAGAATGTGGCAAAGCCTTTAGCCAGTGTTCAACTCTTACCCATCATCAGAGAATTCATACTGGAGAGAAGCCTTATGAATGTAGAGAATGTGGGAAAGCCTTTAACCAGAGTTCAAATCTTACAAAACATCAGAGAATTCATTCTGGAGAGAAGCCTTATAAATGTAGAGAATGTGGCAAAGCCTTTACCTCGAGCTCAAATCTTACTCAACATAAGAAAATTCATTCTGGAGAGAAGCCTTATAAATGTAAGGAATGTGGCAAAGCCTTTACCCAGGGCTCACATCTTACTCAACATCAGACAATGCATACTGGAGTGAAGCCTTATAAATGTAGAGAATGTGGGAAAGCCTTTAGGTGGTGTTCAACCCTTACCCATCATCAGAGAATTCATACAGAAATGAAGCCTTATAAGTGTAGAGAATGTGGGAAAGCCTTTAAAAGTTATTCAGGCTTTACTAGACATAAAAGAATTTATATTGGAGGGAAGCCTTGTAAATGTAAAGAATGTGGCAAAGCCTTTAAGAAGTGTTCATGCCTTATGAAACATCATACAATTCATACTGCAGAAAAACCTAATCAATGTGGAGAATGTGGCAAAGTCTATAGCCGGTATTCAACACTTACCCATCATCAGCGAATGCATACAGGAGAGAAGCCTTATAAATGTAGAGAATGTGGCAAAGCTTTTATCCAGAGCTCACGTCTTACTCGACATCAGATCATTCATTCTGGAGAGAAGCCTTATAAATGTAGAGAATGTGGCAAAGCTTTTATCGAGAGGTCACATCTTACTCGACATCAGATTATTCATTCTGGAGAGAAGCCTTATAAATGTAGAGAATGTGGCAAAGCTTTTATCCAGAGCGCACATCTGACTCGACATCAGATCATTCATTCTGGGAAGAAGCCTTATAAATGCAAAGAATGTGGGAAAACTTTTATCCAGAGCTCACATCTTACTCGGCATCAGATCATTCATTCTGGAGAGAAGCCTTATAAATGTAGAGAATGTGGCAAAGCTTTTAGTCAGTGTTCAAACCTTAATGATCATCAGAGAATTCATACTGGACAGAAACCTTATAAATGTGGAGAATGTGGCAAAACCTTTATGCGGAACTCAAATCTTACTCAACATCAAAGGATTCATTCTGGAGAGAAGCCTTATACATGTATAGAATGTGGCAAAGCCTTTACCCAGGGCTCACAGCTTACTAAACATCAGAAAATTCATTCTGGAGAGAAGCCCTATAAATGTAGAGACTGTGGCAAAGCCTTTACCCAGAGGTCACTTCTTACTCAACATCAGAATATTCATTCTGGAGAGAAGCCTTATAAATGTAGAGAATGTGGCAAAGCTTTTAGCTGGTATTCAGCCCTTTCTAAACATCAGAGAATTCATATAGAACAGAAACCCTTATAAATGTAGAGAATGTCGCAAAGCCTATACATAATGTTCAAAACTTTCTAGCCATTGGAGGAGTCATACTAGAGAGAAGGCTTACGAACATTAAGAATGTGGCAAGGCCCATATACATTGATCAGACCTTACCAAGTATATGAGAATGCATCCCTGAAATAAGCCTTACAAATGTGAAGAGTGTGACAAAGCCTGGAAGTGTAGCTTAGTGGTTGAGAGTGGACTTATGAACCAGGAGGTCATGGTTAGGTTCCTGGTCAGGGTACATTCCCAGGTTCAGGCTCTATCCCTATTAGGGGCCTGCAGGAGGCAGCCAATCAGTGATTCTCATCATTGATTTTCTATCTCTCCCTTCTCCTCTGTCCCTAACATCAATAGGAACATATTTTTAAATAAAGTGTGACAAAGCCTTTAACCTCACAATATCTTTACCCAATACTAAGGAATTCATACTGAATAGAAGCAACATAAATATAAAGAATATGGGAAAACTTCCAACCATTGCCCAAACCTCACTAAATATTAAAGAATTTGTACCAAAGAGAAGCCTTATGAGTGTAGAGCTTGTGATAATGCCTTTACCCAATGTTGAAACCTTAGTCAATATCACGTAATTTATTAAAAGGATAAAAATATAAACAATGTGGCAAAACCTTTAATCATTGTTCAAGCCTCAATGTACTTCAGAGATTTCCTAGTGCAGAGAAGCCATGCAAATGTAAAAAGTTCAGCAAAGACTGTTTTTAACATTTATATCTTAGCTGCCACATGAGTGTTCATACTGGATAAAACTTAAAATGTTAAAGAATATGCAAACTCTTTACATGGACCTAAAGCATTTTGAATATCAGAGAATGCATACTGGAGAGAAATTCTACCTTTGTGAAAAATGATGAAAAACCTTTTCCCCAAATTGTATTTCAGAAAATCCCACAGAATTTGTGCTTGAAAGTGACTTTAATAAAAATTAAATGTAAAATATCAGAGGATTTACAGTAAAGAGTAGTAAGTCAATAATATTTTTCAAATATGACTTTAAATCAGAATACTTAGTGAATCCATTAAGGAAAGCTACATGACTTTTTAGTATGAATCAAAATACCAAGGGGATGAATTTTAGGACAAATCCACTGCATCCTTTTTTATTACAATAGTTATTTGTGACTTTTTGAAAGAAAAGTATTACTGTGGTTTATATCTAAATTTGTTTCATGATTCTTTGAATGCTTATAATGTGTATTTTGACCAGTGGCAATACAGTGTGTTTGCAATGCTTTTTTTTTCTTCCAATGCCTTGTTTAGAGTATGTTCATTTATAAAGTTACACACTCAAATATTACTCCATATTCTTTAGATTGTTTTAGGACATATTCTTTTATGTAGCAAAGACTTTGAACTTCTCTATTGTAAGTATTAAGAAAATTTAGATTATATACATATTTGCATAATAAATTTATTTCACAGGCATTTTAACTTTTTTTATTTATTACTGGGGCAAAAGTTCATTGTGTCTTAGTCTGACCACTGAGCTATGATGTGACTGCCTTAACACAGTGCTCAGGTTCCTGAGAGATGTATGAATGTTGTGAAAATCTAGGACTTACATTTTTGTGATAATTGCAGGGGCATTTTGTATTCTTTGTCTGTGCAAACCAGGCCTGACAGTTGGGAAACAGCCGTGATTATTTGAGATGTTCACTAGTCACCAACTGGGATTATTGAAAACGGCTGAACAAATGTGAAAGACAGAAGAGAGGTGAGAAAGACACAAAGATACACCAGGAAAAGGATGCTTTGGGTAGCTCTGATGTGAGGGGGCATCTGAGGGAAACATTAGCCTGAAGAGTGTGTTGGACCCACTGCTTGTGTCTGTGCAATATGAAAACCAGGAAGCTGCAGGCCCAGAGGATGGGCCCTAAAAATAAAACATCAGTAAAAGTCATGTTTTTAGTCAACTTGTCTTCTCCTTTCTTTTTATTTCTATGTACGTTTTTATTAGTTTTATTAAAGGACTCTCTTTTTCTTCCTTAAAATGAGTTTATATTACAAAGAAGTATAAATGGCTTAACATGTTTAAAGAACTTATCCAAATCAATTTTAGAAGATAGTTGGATTTCATTTGTCTGCTTTTTGGACCTCCTGTGCCTTTAATATCAGTTTGATATGGCTTAGTCTTGTGTCCCTGAAGATCTGTGAGGAGGCTTGCTGTTATGTCCTGAAAGGTTAAAAAAAAAAAAAAATTAGGGTCTGATTTTAGTATCAGGGCCAGGTTTCAATTATAATTAGGGTTTGTTCCAGCTTCCCCTCATGCTAGCAAGTGTGTCTCCAACTTTGAAGCAAATGTTAATCTTGCTGTCTTTAAAGAGATTCTTGGATCTAGATGCCAGCTTATAAGTGGGGAACTTTCACTCAGAAAAGTCTGAGAATGTGTTTAGGCAGCCAGGCCCCTGGAAAAGCTTTCTGTGTGATGACTTCACCATGCTGGAAAACACGCAGGGTGCAAGTTCCTCAATGAGCAAAAGAAAAGGGTCTGTATCATACACAGTCTTGTTCCAGACCCTGTGTGCGCTCATAGACTTCCCTCTCCTTTAAAGCCCCACAGTTCTTTGGGGTAGCATGCTTCCCATTTTATAGGGGAGGAAATTGGCTCAGAGAGTGTTAGTGAGTTGCCCAAGGTCCATAGCTGGTATATGTTTTCTGGTATCTGAACCCACATCTCTCTGTCTACAAGACCTCAGAGGGGAACTTCTATGCTTTACTTCTCTACAGATCTTTGAAACATCTTTACTCAGTACCTGATGGATCACAAGATTGTATGGTCTTTAATGGGTCCTGTGGTCCATAGGTTCCTACACTTAAAGCATTGTAGGTCAACAACGTTATGAAAAATAATTGTATATTTTATTTTTCCAAGAAAAAATAATTTCAAATAAACTTCCAGTTACTGTAAATGTCATTTTACCCAAGAAAGAATATTTTAATTCCAGGAAAATACAAAGAAAATAATTCATTTCTTCATTCAAGATATATTAATTGACGCTCTATGTTGAAAAAGCACTTAAAATCTCTAGAAATAAACTGAAAAGGGAAAAACATGTATTTAAGAAAATCCTATATGATAAAAGGGTAATATGCAAATTGACCTAACTGTGGACCACCCAGAACAACTGGTCACTATTAGGTGCACTGACCACCAGGGGGCAGATGCTCAATGCAGGAGCTGCCCCCTGGTGGTCAGTGCGCTTCCACAGGGGGAGCGCCACTCAGCCAGAAGCTGGCTAATGCTGACCAGTGCAGCAGTGGTGGTGGGAGCCTCTCTTACCTCCACAGCAGTGCTAAGGATGTCCGAGTGGGCCTAAGCCATTAGTCGGACATCCACTGAGGGCTCCCAGGCTGCCAGAGGGATGTCTGACTGCCAGCTTGGGCCCATTCCCCCTGGGTGTGGGCCTAAGCCGAAAGGTGGACATCCCCCAAGGGGTTCCTGCACTGCGAGAGGCCACAGGCTGGGCTGAGGGACCTCTCCTTAGGCCTCTAGTATAAATAAAAAACTAGGGAAGAAACATAGGAGTTTGTGGTGTTTGAATTGAGAGCCTCTTGCCTCAGCCCCTTCCAGCTCAACAAGACCAAATGCACCTCAGACTCGTACAGCCAGAACACAGGGCTGCCTCTTGCCGCAGCTCCCAGTAGAAATAATTGAGGAATTCTCAAGTTACTTGAAATTGCTATTCCTCCGCTTCATAATATCCTTAAATAGCACTCAAAAGATTTTTGAAAAGGCATATCCATTATCGAGTCAATGCCAAAATCAACGTGGCTATCTCACTGCATCAACTTGTACAACTTAGTCATAGTATTGCTTTTTCTTCCTCTGGCTCTTAGGTCAATGGTTATCACTGAAGGTCTGATTGCACTTAATGTCACAATGCATTCTATACTCAATTCCCAGCAGCCCATTTCCTCCTCATCACATTCAAGTCATGTGTATGGGATAACAGAGCAGCTGTAATTTGGGATTCTATGTGTCTTTTTTATTATTATTGATTTCAGAGAGGAAGTGGGGGGAGAGAGAGAGAAAGAGAGGAGAGAGAGAAACATCAATGCTGAGAATCATTGGATCAGCTGCCTCTTGCACGCCCCCTATTGGGGATTGAGCCCACAGCTTAGGCATGTGCCCTTGACCAGAATTGAACCCAGGACCCTTCAGTCCACAGGCTGATGCTCTGTCCACTGAGCCAAACCAGCTTGGGCCCACATGTGTTTTTGAGAGGAGCATGTATGGCTCTGGTGGCATCAAGAACTGTGAGAAGGAGCAGCAGGAGGTGCCTGTGAGGAGCAGGTCTAGTTTGGGGAGAGGTGTTTGAAGCAGAGTCTGTGAAAGTTTCTAGTCAACTTTTTTCTTAGGCTGAGTCTCATATAAGGAAGGAGACTGCAGAGATTGAGGGTGGCATGTAGCGAGAGAAGAAGGAATGAGCTGTGGGAAGCATGCTCACATTTAACTATCTGCTCATCATTCAGGGAATTGTTTACTGTATGTGTCCCATGACCTGGACTGTCCTCCTGACATTCTTGTCATGAGAGGACATATAGCACCTGGCATAGGACTCTGCTTCCTCCGCCTTTCTCCCCAGGTCCTGATCCTCCTTCCTCATCCCTTCTACTCTGTCACACAGGATCAGAGCAGCTGCTTTAGGAGTTCTCAATAATACACTAAACTGTGGATTCTCTTTGCTGCAAGGAGCATCAGCAATCAGATAATCTGATAATTGTCTCCAAGGAAACTACCCACTTAGCTGTCCTTTAATCAATTCCCTCTGCCCAGTTCCTCCACAGAAACCCTAAAGCGTTGTGGACATCCTTTGAAACCCTTGATACAGTCCACCTCTTACAGGACCCCACATAATTCCTAGGAGATTGCTACTTCCTTAAAACTCTTGAGGTTATTGATAGAGGTGTGTCGCCTTCTTCTAACTCTTCTTGGACCCTGCCCTTGTGGAATGGCCTCTCCTGTTAACCTTGCCCCTTTTGGGTTAGACATTAGCCTTCCCTCCCAGCCCAACAACTTACTGTCAGGCTCTCCACTTCCTGTGGACATAGATGGCAGAGACACCAATCACCAGCAGCACCTTGAGGCCTAGGAGGACAGCTACGAGGAATTGAGTAGATAGTACTGGGCCTGCAAATCCAGGGACAGGAGGAACCATTAGAGGAAGCCATTCCCAGCGTCTTCTACTTTATCTGATGCTATTTGTGCCCATCAATACTCTGAAATAGTTTTTGAATGCTGATCTAGTCTCAGGCTCAAGGCAGAAATCAGAGTAATGGGTTCATCCTCAATTAAAGTCTACTTAGCTTGCCTGGGTTGTCTTCCTTGAGGGAAGGGATGGATGGAATGTGTATTCAAGAACAAGTAAGTGTGGCACCTAATGAACTGACTTGGTCTTCACACCCAACAGGGCAGATAGCATTATCTTCATTCTGATGAGAAAGCTGAGGCTCAGAGAATTTATGGAGAGTCACAGATTAACAGGATTCAAACCTAGAAAAAATACATCACTGTTGTTCCATAGGATGACCCTAAGACCTTGTCTTTTGAATGAGGACAAGTTCAACTCAGTGTTACGGGAACAAATGTCAACAGAGCCTTTGAGTGGAGTGAGGACAGGTTTCAGTGAGAGAGTTGTGGTGCTGCTCTGCTTGGCACCATGGACAGGGCTGGGTCACCCCATGTTCTCAGGAGTTGAGGGAGAGTGCATGAGACCTGCTTTCTGGAAAACATCCTGTGATTCGAGGAAAGGGCTCACATGCTTGGTAGGAGTTAAAAAACCATTCAGCCCACCTGGACCCCAGTGTCAGTGTCAGCTGAATCTTTCAATTGGACACAGAAAGTTGGACCTGGGAAAGCACCCTTTTGTATTCTTTGCAGATTTACAATGAGCAGTTTTTATTTAAATAAAAAATTAAATGATTTGCTATAATTAAAATAATCCTTAAGGTAGGACTGAAGATCTCACCATTTTTTATCATATGATGGAGAATGGCAATTCTCAGTTGAGAGGCTTACTGGGACTTTCCCTCAGTTGAAGAGAGCTTAATTGCAAAGTTTGCATCCCTTCCAGAGGGCACCCTGTGTCAAAAGACTGACTGGACTGGGAATATAAAGACACAGCCTAGCCTGGCTGATATGGCTCAGTGGTAGAGGGTCAACCTATGAACCAGGAGGTCATGGTTTGATTCCCAGTTAGGAGACATCCTGGGTTGCGGGCTTGATCCCCAGTGTGGGGCATACAGGATGTAGCCAATCAATGATTCTCTCTCATCATTGATGTTTCTATCTCCCTCTCCCTTCCTCTCTAGAATTCCTTTCTATATTCTCTATATAGAAATCAATATAATCTAATAAAAATATGCAAATTGACCCTCCTCACAACCACAAGCCACACCCAACAACCAATCAGGAGCAGATATGCAAATTAACTAAGATGCTGGTGGCCATGGAGCTGGAGTTGCCCCGTACAATGGAGGAAGCCAGGACCCTGCAGGCCCTGAGCTCTACTCAAGGCTACAGAGTTTCAATTATAGAAGATAAACAAACCCCAGATACCTGCTGGGCTGGGACCTTGGGTTACCAGGAGCAACCCAGGCTTTGAGCGGGGGGACCAAGGCAACAAAATTTCAATTATATAAATTAAATAAATCCCAGATACCTGCTTCCAGCCAGGCACCCCAGTAGGGACCCGCACCCTGAAGGGGCTGTGGGCAGCCTGAAACGGCCCTCAGCCCCTCACCCAGGCTGGCCAGGCACACCAGCAGGTGGACATCCCCCAAGGGGTCCCAGACTGCAAGAGGGCACAGGCCAGGCTGAGGGGAACCCCCCCCCCCCCGAGTGCACAAATTTTTGTGCACTGGGCCTCTAGTTTATAAAATAAAATGAAGACATAGCCTTCTTCCCTCCATTTACACAGTTCTCAGAAACTGTTATCTGTCCAGTTCTCTGTAGAGTGGTTCAGTCTGGAGTCTGCCTTGTAGTTCAACAGCTCCCTCCGCCAGTCCTGCTCCTTCACTGCCTCAGGCATGTGGGTCCTCACAGCTGCTCACAATAAGCTTCCCACATTCTTATAGCCATTTAGGTCTGCTTCCCAGGGAAATGGACCTGTGGAGTTTGACTGGAGAGCAAACTAAAATGCAACTTAGAAATTAGATCACCCATCAGCTGGCTGGTCAAAAGGTCCCAGCACTGGCTGAAGTTGTAGTACAAGTCGGCCCTGCTGGCTCTATTGGAGCAATTGTTTAAATTTTCACGGTTGGTGTACTGGGATGCTGTAACCAAAGGAGG
>PVJC01045137.1:0-13844 GCA_004026665.1 Murina feae | reverse complement strand
CATCCTTGTTGCTTTAATTTGACAGATTGTTTGATGCTGTTCTGCCTCTGGATCTATTTTTGTTCACCAGATTATAATGGTTATTATTATCCATAGATGAATGAGGACATGTGGTATTTTTCTTTCATTGACTGGCTTATTTCACTTAGCATTATGCTCTCTAGTTTCATCCATGCTGCTGCAAAATGCGAAGAACGCCTTCCTTTTCACAGCAGCATAGTATTCCATTGTGTAGATGTACCAGTTTTTTAATCCATTCATCTGCTGATGGACACTTAGGCTGATTCCAAATCTTAGTTATGGTAAATTGTGCTGCTATGAACATAGGGATGCATATATCCTTTCTGATTGGTGTTTCTGTTTTTGGGGGATATATTCCTAGAAGTAGGATTACTGGGTCAAATGGCAGTTCCATTTTTAGTTTTTTGAGGAAACTCCATACTGTTCTCCACAGTGGCTGCACCAGTCTGCATTCCCACCAGCAGTGAACGAGGGTTCCTTTTTCTCCGCATCCTCTCCAGCACTTGCTGTTTGTTGATTTGTTGATAATAGCCATTCTGACAGATGTGAGATGGTACCTCATTGTTGTTTTGATTTGCATCTCTCAAATGATAAGTGACTTTGAGCATGTTTTCATATGCCTCTCAGCCTTATTTATGTCCTCTTTTGAAAAGTGTCTATTTAGGTCCTGTGCCCATTTTTTGATTGGGTTATCTTCCTTATGTTAAGTTATATGAGTTCCCTGTAAATGTTGGAGATTAAACCTTTATCAGAGATATCATTGGCAAATATATTGTCCCACACAGTGGGCTTTTTTGTTGTTTTGTTGATGGTTTCTTTTGCTGTGCAGAAGGTTTTTATTTTGATATAGTCCCATTTGTTTATTTTCCCTTTACCTTCCATTGCCCTAGGAGCTGTGTCAGTGAGGAAATTCTTTCAGCTTATGTCTGAAATTTTGCTACCTGTGGAATCCTCTAGTATTTTTATGGTTTTCTTTCTTACGTTTAAATCCTTTATCCATTTTTAGTTTATTTTTGTGTATGGTGTAAGTTGGTGGTCTAGTTTTATTTTTTTGCATGTGTCTAACCAAGTTTCCCAACACCATTTATTGAAGAGACTGTTTTGGCTCCATTGTATTGTCTTTCCTCCTTTGTCAAATATTAATTGAGCGTAGTGGTTCGAGTCAGTTTCTGGGTTCTCTATTCTATTCCATTGGTCTATATGTCTGTTCTTGTGCCAGTACCAGGCAGTTTTGCGGACAGTGGCTTTGTAGTACAGCTTGATATCTGGAATTGAGATCCCTCCTACTTTGTTCTTCTTTCGCAGGATCATCGCAGCTATTCGGGGCTTCTTTTTTTTATTCCAGATGAATTTTTGAAGAGTTCTTTCTAGGTCTTTGAAATATGTTGTTGGTATTTTAATGGGGAGTGCATTGAATCTATAGATTGCTTTGAGTAGTATGGACGTTTTGATGATGTTGATTCTACCAATCCATGAACACAGGATGTTCTTCCATCTGTTTATGTCTTCCTCTATCTCTTTTTTCAATGTACTGTAGTTTTCCGAGTATAGGTCTTTTGTGTCCTTGGTTAGGCTTATTCCTAGGTATCTTAATTTTTTTGGTGCAACGGTAAATGGGATTGTTTTTTTTAATTTCTCTTTCTGTAAGTTCACTATTGGCATATAGAAATGCTATAGATTTCTTGGTGTTAATTTTGTATCCTGCTACATTACCATATTCATTTATTAGGTCTGATAATTTTTTCATGGAGTCTTTAGGGTTTTCTAAGTACAGTATCATGTCATCTGCGAATAATGACAATTTCACTTCTTCTTTTCCAATTTGGATGCCTTTTATTTCTTCTTCTTGCTTGATAGCATTGGCTAGCACTTCCAGTACTATGTTGAACAGGAGTGGTGAAAGTGGGCGTCCCTGTCTTGTCCCTGTTCTTAAGGGAAATGGTTTTAGTTTTTGCCCATTGAGTATGATGTTGGCTGTGGGTATGTCATATAAGGCTTTTATTATGTTGAGGTATGATCCCTCTATTCCCGCTTTGCTGAGAGTTTTTATCAGGAAAGGGTGTTGGATTTTGTCAAATGCCTTTTCTGCATCAATCGATATGATTATGTGATTTTTGTCTTTCAAGTTGTGTATGTGATGTATCACATTTATTGATTTGCGGATATTATACCAGCCTTGCATTTCTGGAATAAATCCCACTTGATCATGGTGTATGATCTTTCTAATGCAATGCTGGATCTGGTTTGCTAGGATTTTGTTGAGGATCTTAGCATCTATGTTCATCAGGGATATTGGCCTGTAATTCTCTTTCTTTGTGGTGTCTTTATCTGGTTTTGGTATTAGGGTAATGCTGGCTTAGTAGAAAGAGTTCGGAAGTGTGCCTTTATCTTGAATGTTCGGTAAAACTCCCCTGTGAAGCCATCTGGTCCAGGGCTTTTGTTTGCTGGAAGCTTTTGGATGACTGTTTCAATTTCATCTGTAGTTATTGGCCTATTCAGGTTTTTTTTTTTAATTCTTCCTGGTTGAGTTTTGGAAGCTTGTATTTTTCTAGGAATGTGTCCATTTCATTGAGGTTGTCCAGTTTGTTGGAGTAGAGTTGTTCGTAATATTTTTTGACAATCCTTTGTATATCAGTAGGGTCAGTTGTTATTACACCTCTTTCATTTCTGATTTTGTTTATTTGGGTCCTCTCTCTTCGTTTCTTGGTGAGTCTGGCTAGGAGTTCATCAATCTGGTTAATTCTTTCAAAGAACCAGCTCTTGGTTTCGTTGATCCTTTGTATTGTTTTTGTTTTGTTTTGGGTTTTTTTTTCTTTTTTTGCTCTCTATGTCGTTTATTTCTGCTCTGATTTTTATTATTTCCTTCCTTCTGGATACTGTGGGCTTTTCTTGTTGCTCTCTTTCTAACTCTTTGAGTTTATTATCAGTTTCTCTTGTTTTTTGAGGTAGGCCTGTAGAGCTATGAACTTCCCTCTCAGGACTGCTTTCATTGTGTCCCATAGATTTTGGATTGTTGTGTTTTCATTGTCATTTGTTTCCAGGATGCTTTTTATTTCTTCTTTGATCTCTCTGGTAACCCACTCATTGTTTAATAACATGCTATTTAGCCTCCAAGTGTTTGATTTTTCCCCCAGTATTTTTATTGTAGTTGATTTCTAGTTTTATTCCATTATGATCTGAGAAGATGCTTGTTATGATTTCTATTCTCTTGAACTTGAAGAGACTTTGCCTGTGTCCTAACATATGGTCTATTTTTGAAAATGTCCCATGTGAACTGGAGAAAAATGTATATTCTGTAGCTTTGGGGTAAAATATTCTGAAGATGTCAACGAAGTCCATGTGATCTAGTGAGTCATTTAGGATTGCTGTTTCTTTGCTGATTTTTTGTTTAGAGGATTTATCCAGTGCTGTCAGTGGAGTATTAAAGTCCCCTACTATGACTGTATTGTTATCAATCTTTCCCTTGATGTCTTCCAGAAGTTGTTTTATGTATTTGGGTGCTCCTGTATTGGGTGCATATGTGTTTACCAGAGTTATATCTTCTTGCTGAATTGCTCCCTTTAGTACTATGTAGTAGCCTTCCTTATCTCTTTTTATGGCCTTTACTTTGAGGTCTATTTTGTCAGAAGTAAGTATCGCAACCCCAGCTTTTTTCTCATTTCCATTTGCCTGAAAATTTTTTTCCATCCATTCACTCTCAGTCTGTGTGAATTCTTTTCTGTGAGGTGGGTCTCTTGCAGACAGCAGAGAGATGGGTCCTGTTTTCTTATCCATTGAGCTACCCTGTTTCTTTTGATTGGAGCATTCAGTCCATTTACATTTAATGTTACTGAAAAGTATTTGTTTGTGGTCATTTTTATCGTTAATGTTTGAGTTTCTTCTTGTCTTTTTGTTTCTTCTTTTTACAGCAGTCCCTTTAGCATTTCTTGCATTGCTGGCTTGGTAGTAATAAACTCTCTTAGCCCTTTTTTGTTTGTGAAGCTTCTGATTCCCCCTTCAATTTTGAATGATAGCTTGCTGGGTATAGTATTCTTGGATTCATTCCCTTGCTTTGCATCACTTTATATATTTATTCCATTCCCTTCTTGCCTGGTGTGTTTCCGTTGAGAAGTCAGCTGATATTCTAATAGGAGATCCCTTGTAGGTAATTTTCTGTTTCTCTCTGGCAGCCTTTAAGATTCTTACTTTGTTGTTTTTGTTGGTCTTTTAGGGTTCATCTTGTTTGGCGCATTGTGTGCTTCTTGGACTTGTGTAGTTTTTTTCTTGCCAACATCAGGGAAGTTTTCTGTCATTATTTCTTCAAACAGGTTTTCTATTCCTTGCTTCTCCTCCTCTCCTTCTGGTACCCCTATTAGGCGAATGTTGTTTTGTTTTGTGTTGCCCCAGAGCTCCCATAGGCTCCTCTTGCTTTTTAAGTTTTTTTCCCAGTTGCTCCTGTGTTTGTGTGTTTTTTCCTACCTTGTCTTCTAATTCGCTGATGTGGTTCTCAGCCTCTTCCAGTCTACTATTTAATCCTTCCATTGTGTTTTTTATTGCAGCTATGTCATTCTTCATTTCCTCTTGATTCCTTTTCATATTGGTGACATTGTCATTCAGCTCCTTATAATTCTCATTGAGTTGTGTGTATGTCTACCAGCCATTTGAGCATCCTTATAACCATTACTCTGAATTCTTTCTCTGATAAGTTAGTAGCCTCTATTTCATTTAACTACGTTTCTGGTGAGTCCTCTTTTTCTTTTCTTTGTGGATTGCCTTTTTGTCTTCCCGTGTTTTGCTGTAATGTTTTCATTGTAGCGCCAGTTGTTTTGCTACCCAGTTTCTTTTGGAGATGGTGCTACTTGTGTGACTTCTCATGTCTTCTGAGTTTGGCAGTCTAGTGTAGCTCCCTACTTGAGCTATTTGGGTTCTTTTGATATAAGTCTGCAAGCTAGAACGGCTCAGCTGAGATGTCTAGAAGTCAGCAGCCGTGGAGGGGTTGTCCCAATTTTTGCTGTCTTGTGCCCTTGATTGAAATCACGCATGCCCATTGGGGACTCACAGTGGCACTCAGGAACCGTCTGTTGGGGTGTTGGGGCTCAGGAGGCCTGTATTCTGGAAAGGCGTGACTATGGTGTCCAGAGTTCTGTAGTTGTGAGGTAGACAGAAAATCAGATCCAGCTGGGGCTCTCAGTGTCTCCCAAGAGAAGTCTGTGGAGCTGCACAACTGGGCGACCTAAGCATAGATACTCGTGAATGCGCTGTGCTGGGGCCCACAGTGTCTCCCCAGAGAAGTCCATGGAGCTGTGCACACATGCGCAACCTGTGCGCAGATACACGTGACTGCGCTGAGCTGGGGCCAACAGTGGCTTCCCGGAGAAGTCTGTTGGGCCGTGCGTGCCTGGGCCACTTGTGCACAACTATGCACTAGTGCGGCAGTGGACTGGGTTCCCCAGAGGCTCCCCGGAAAAGTCTGTTGAGCCGCGCACACCTCGACGCATTCTGCGCTGCTATGTGCTAGTGCAGCGTCAAACTGGGTCCCCCAGAGGCTCCCCGGAAAAGTCTTCTGAGCCGCGCACACCTCGGCGCACTCTGTGCGCTGATATGCGCCAGTGTGGGGGGCTGGGAGTTGGAGATGCACGAATGCGAGGTCGGAGGTTTGCCGCTGGGGAGGGGGAGGCTGCACTTACTGCTGCAGGCACCGTGCTCCGTTGGCGGTGGAGATCCTGGGGTTTTTTTGCTGGAGTGGCTGCCAGGTCACGCAGGCAGTGTCCCAGGCCTGTCTGGGTGGTGGTGCTGATGAGTTCTTACAAGAGGCTGATCTCCCCTTCAAGATGATTTGGGCTCCCCGCCCGAGTCCTGCAGTCCACAGTCCGGGGAGTGTTTGCAGCGGTGGCAGTCTCTCCCTGTCTCAGAGAGCCTGTTGTTCCTGCCGGATTTAACTGTCTCTCACTTGCTCACACACACACCATACACCTCCACACACTCTCTTTTCATCCACTCACTCACTCCCTATCCCTCACCTCCTTCCTGCCAGCCACCATTTTCGGAACCTGTGTACTAGGTGTTCCATAGGGCCGAGTGGCTCAGCCTCCCCAATTACCTGAGGTGGACACTCGTGGTGCACCCCTTTGTAGGTTTTGTATACAGTCTTGTACAAAGTTAGTTGTAGCTAAGCCTTGATTGTTGTTGGTGTCACTAAGAGGAATTGACCTCCAGGCCACTTGGCTGTGAGAATCAGCTGTGTCTATGGTGGGAGAACTTCTGCGCTGGAGACACCCTTATGGGGAAAGGCTTGCTTCAGTGGGGCTTTGGTGCTCACTGATTCTGCCCCCTGAGGGTATCCCTTTTGGTTCTTAGGAGTTGTAATCTGGGTGGTCCCGCTCTGACCATTGGGTACACTGGCTCTTGGGTCTCTAAGAAGATGCTAATTTAGCCTCTGCCTGAGGCGACCCAACCTTTTATATGCAAAAGCCTCTGCGCACAGCTTGCAGCGTGTGTGGGGTGGGGTCTCGGGGAATCAACAGAGTGGAGCAAATAGCTATGGCTGATTCTCAGCTCTGCCCTAAGAGGCACTGGGTCTTAGTGTCCCGCGGTAATCGCTGCAAGCACCGCTGAGAGAAAGCCGCTGTGGAGTTCCTCCCAGTGCCAGACAGTTGAGCTTCTCCCCGTATGAGTCTCGATCCCCAGAAACTCGCCCAGAACTGGAGTTCAGAGCCGTCGGGAGCTTGTGACTCCCTCTGGATTGAAAAAGACAACCTCACCCTCAGTTGCCAGCCCTTTCCGTGAGCCCTTTCTGTGCACTCCTCCATACCTCTGCACTTTACTTCCGCACCTCTTCTGAGTCTCTGTGTGCTTTTCTCTTTCTAGTTGTAGAATTTCCACTCAGCCAGCCTTCCTGTGATCCTGGGTGGTGTCCGTTTTTTCTTTTCCGTGTGGTTTTGAAATGGTGCGAGGCAGCAATTTCAGGTGTTTACCTATGCCACCATCTTGGTGTTTCTGCACCTTTCTCTTTTATTAGTGTAGATATAAAAGCCTAAGCAAGCAGCCAATTGTTTGACTGGCCGACCGGTAGCTATGGCACACACTGACCACCAGGGGGCAGATGCTTGATGCAGGAGCTGCAGTGACTTGGCAGCTGTGATTCTTGGGTGATGCACCCGGAAGTAGAGAGGAGGCAGCCTGGTTTCAGGGTGAGTCACCCAGGAACCGCCCTCGCAATCCAGGACCCCTTGGGGGATGCCGGAGAGCTGGTTTCAGCCCAATACCTATAAGCCAGGCTGAAGGACCCCACTGGTGCACGAATCCATGCACCAGGCCTCTAGTGATTTTTATAAATGGAATTAGGAATGGGAAATAATATGTTGTAGAACTGCAGTTGACTATTTTAAATAATTAGAACCCACCAATTCAGCTCACTAAATTTTTCATAAACGTGTTTTAGGTTCCTGAATCGTTTGAGCATTTGCCACCTCTCCCAGCACCACCACAATCACTACTGGATCTGGTAGACAAATTTCGAGATACACTTCCTCCCCAGAAGACTGAACTCAAAGTGAAACGGGTGATGAGACCCATGGGCATTGCCCTGACTTGGAACATCGCCAAGATCAATCCTAAGTGTGCTCCTGTGGAAAGCTACCACCTCTTCCTGTGTCATGAGAACCCTGGTATTAAGTTAATTTGGAAGAAAGTTGGAGAAATTAAAGCTTTACCACTCCCAATGGCCTGTACTTTATCTCAGTTTTTAATTTCCAACAGATATTATTTTGCACTACAATCAAAAGACATTTTTGGGCGATATGGACCATTTTGTGATATAAAAGCTATCCCTGGATTTGCTGACATTCTTAAGTAAAAGAAAAGACTTCAATAATTATATATTGTACTACATTTCATTTTGTTGTGTTTTTTTTTTTTTTTTCATATTTAACTTTTATTTACAATGTTCTAACACTATTTGCTATCTTAAGGGCCAGTTAAGATTGTGAACCCTGTGTGTAGGGACAGTCCTCTTCCCATGTCATAATGGCCTCTATTTCATGAATTTTTTATTCAATAAGTACTTCCAATGGATATGTTTCAAAACATACACTATCATGGATCCATGTCATTAAGCTGTGCTGGGTACAGTACTTTTCGGTGACGACGGAGCTGCTGCTATCAGAAACCCTAGGATACAAGCAGCCACTATTTCCTCTGTTAACAACCAGTTCTTAGTGACCTGCTTGGGTTCAGTATAGTTACAGGGAAAGTCAGCTCTTTACTCAGGACAGATAATCCTGGGGTGCGTCTCCACCAAGATATTATGAAAATAAATGTCTTTGCATTCTTTTGAAATTCTAAGAGCTAATAGTTTGTGTCCTTCCCTCTTTTTTCATACATAAATCATTTGGGGAAATAGTCTGTAGATTTTCCCTAAATCTGTATACTTACATGTATATAATAAAATTAGTTAAGCATTGTGTGTTATATACACAAAACAGAGTATCTTTTATAAAAGCATTATCCAACCCATTATTTCAGTTGAGAAAAATGGAATTGTCTGCCTTAGATTTAAGGCTTTAATTTACTGATTCCCTATTGCTACCTGTATTTGCTCATTCCTGGTTGCCATTATTACTTGAAAAAAGGACATAACACTAGGGACTCCAGCAGATGTGTCCTGTGCAGACCTCTACCTGAGGGAATACTGAGGTGAAGCTGTGATCAGCATATGTAGCCCAGCAAACAACAAGTGAACAGACTTGTAAGTATAAGTCAGGGCCCAGTGGGACAAACTAGAATGCTGAGGAAACAGAAAACTGTTAGTGTGAATGTCTGTTGAAGAGATACTTTCTTTCTTGGTACCTGGTGAATGTTTAGGCCTCAGCGGGACTGAGATTTTAAAAAATGAACAGGAAATGGTTTTCCTTGGTTATTATGTGAATGCCTTTACATTTTCAGTCATAAATAAAGCTGTTACTTTAAAGTCGTCTGTGTTTTTCCCTTCTCAAACATTACAACTGACGGAGTCAGAATCTGAACTGGGTTGGATGAGACAAGCTGCCTGCTGTGAGGTCCCATTTCAGACTTACAGCAATGGAGGGCATCTTGCAGCACAGGACAACAGCTTCACTTTGGGGAGGATTGTCTCCTTGGGAAATGAAAACACAACACAATAAATGAGTTGGGTGTGCATCACCAGAGTGAAACTACATCTTCAGCTGGCAAATCTGCATGTTGATAGGCAGTCTTAAGCAAAAGAACTTTCACAGTCATTGGATGAAGGAGGAGAACTGACAGCAAGCATCTTGGACATAGCTCAAAAGACAATGTTTCTTGCCTTTTGGAGGGGCAAGATTCTCCACTTACCTATTAGTGACACCAGAAAGAGCCAGCCTGAGGACAATAAAGGTCCAGCATATAGTTCAGGGAGCAAACACCTTACCCACCCTGCAAAACACTATGTACTTCTGGTGAGAAAACGTTATGCCTTCTTTAAGCAGCAAGACCCAAATTCTGATTAACTAAATTCAACAGAATGACTATGGGGTAGCTTGTGGAATCCCCAAGGAACTGAGACCTAGGCTTGGAGGATAGGCAGGGGGGAAAAAAATACTTTGCAGCAAATCCATGAAGTTTCAAAATAGTTGATGCAATTCACATTCTACCGCATAATATATTTAGACCCTTGTCCATTTTTAAAATGGAGAAACAGGCCCAGGGAGCTTAGATGGCTTGTCCAAGTCATAGACCCAGACCACTCAAGCCCAGCACTGTGGTCCTGGATTCCCACTATATTCACCACACTACACGCCTCCTGGAGACTGGACAGGTGCAACAGGAAGAATTCACTGCTGACCTGGCTGCAATGTGGCTCCACAGTCAAAACCGGATACACATCTGATGGGCTTATCCCAGGGCAGGTGTAGAAGCTGAAAGGTGAGCAAGAAAGCAAACCTCTGGCATTTTTGGTTAATGAAGGATGCACTCTACTGCCTTTTACCCTCATAAAACACAAGTATGGTCGCTTTGTATTGTGTCCATTGTTGTGGATCAACATTCACGAGAATAAGACCACCGACTCCAATTAGCTCTTGAGCAGCAAGCAAGGATTTATTGAGCTGACTGCATCGCCGGCCCCCACCAAAGTGAGGACTGACACTACAGCAGTGACCAGTGCAGAAGCAAGCTTCACAAAAACCACAAAAGATGATGCACAAAGGTCGCTGCTTTATTTCTCACAGACACATAAGTTTTGGCTAGAGTATGACTTTTCCTTATCTCTAGCAGTAGCAGTAAGTCCTACTGAGCTGCCAACGAGCTGGGGCAAGTTGACCTTTACAGGGATGCACCCTACTGCCTTTAACCCTCACAAGACAGGTAAGTCGCTTTGTATTGTGTCCATGTCGCTAAGCTGAAACAACCTTTCCGAAGAAGTCCTCCACTGATTGGTTCAACATTAGCATGGGTCATGACATTGCATGAGATTCCGAAGCAGAAG
Organism: Murina feae; assembly: GCA_004026665.1. Classification (NCBI taxonomy): domain Eukaryota; kingdom Metazoa; phylum Chordata; class Mammalia; order Chiroptera; family Vespertilionidae; genus Murina; species Murina feae. The sequence goes on along the minus strand of PVJC01045137.1, from coordinate 3,361 downwards.
GAAACAGCAGTCTCATTTTATGTTCTGATGGTGGATAAAGGGCATCAGCACACCAGCTTGTACTCACTTGAACTGCTGGCTCATGGACCTGCAGCTTTACCCAGAGCTGCCTCTGCCTGTCCAAGTACAGGGCCCCTATGTATGCTGCTCTGTTCTTCCTACAGGCTTCAAGGGCAGATGTCATGACACAGACACACTTCAGGTTTGTTCTTGCTCTTATCCACATCCACTCTTCCTTCACCACTGCCACCTGGCTGACCACTAGTGACTCCTGGCTCAATACTAGACTCGAAAGGGTTTGCATAGCCTTCTCCACCAGCTCTGCCACACTGGGCCAAGTCCAGCCCTATAGTAGATGCCTTCTTCTACAGCTTTGATGACTCCCTCACTGAGATTGAGGGTGTCCTCAGGCAGAGGAAGAGTGTTGAGTATGGCCCTAGTTTGTCCCACTGTTCTACAGAGCGAGGTTTTTCATACATTGTTCCCATAGGGTATTAATATAGGGAAGGGGCTTGAGAACTACATAGACCAAAGTAAAACTATGCTAAAGTCTGCTGCATGCCTCCAGATGCAAAACTTGGTTAATCGGTCATGAGATCAAATCACATGTAACTTGAAAAAATAGAGAAAATTCTTGTAAAGTTTCCTATTAATAACTTGCTCATACCACAAACACATACTATAAAATAAAATAGACCACAAAATATACCTTTTAAAAGTTAAACCTGCCCTAACCAGTTTGGCTCAGTGGATAGAGCATTGGCCTGAGGACTGACGGGTCCCAGGTTCAATTCCAGTCAAGGGCATGTACCTGGGTTGTGGGCACATCCCTAGTAGGTGTGCAGGAGGCAGCTGGTTGATGATTGTCTCTCATCAGTGTTTCTAACTCACTATCCCCCCTCTCCCTTCCTCTCTGTAAAAAAATCAATAAAATATATATTTTTTAAAAAGTTAAACCCAACTATTTGTTTTCACTCTCTTCCCATTCCGGTAATTTTTCATAGCTGTTACAAACAGATACAAGCTCAACTTCTAGAGAAGGTTGAGGTCTCCCCCTCTCTTACTCCACTAGCCAGGAGAGACCAGGACTCTGTCTGTGAAGTGGCTTTTCTTGCTTGTCCTCTTTCCTCAGTGATCTTCCTGCCTGACTTCAAGACTCATTCTTTTTTTAAAAATTTTTTAAAAATATATTTTATTGATTTTTTACAGAGAGGAAGAGAGAGGGATAGACAGTTAGAAACATCGATGGGAGAGAAACATCGATCAGCTGCCTCCTGCACACTGCTTACTGGGGATGTGCCTGCAACCAAGGTTCATGCCCTTGACCAGAATCGAACCTGGGACCCTTCAGTCCGCAGGCCGACGCTCTATCCACTGAGCCAAACCGGTCAGGGCAAGGCTCATTCTTAAATTCTTTCTTGCATGAAGGCAAGAACCCTCTTGGTTCTGGGGTTGATTCCCCCCAGGGACTCACCCGTCTGAAATCAGCGTGAACTTCACAAACAGACCTTTGTGTCCGAAAGCTACTTCCAACACTTAACTGTAATTCAGGCAACCCATTTCATCTCTCTGGGCCTCCTTTGTGCTGCCTCCTATATTTTGTGATAGACTCTCTCCCTCTCTGCTTGCTTAACTGGTTTGGCTGCATGAGACCAAGAACCCTGATGGATATGGTGCTATAGTAGGCAGACAGGCATGAGCAGAGCAAGACAATAGGCCAGGTACAGAATGTCACCAGGGCAGAAAGCGCCTACCAATGGATACCTAGCAACAAGCAGAATTAGGAGAGCAAGTGTTAGAAATTAAGTATTGTTCATTAGGACTTTCCCCTGAGGCACCCTTTCCTCCCTTAGAACTGCTCCAGGCATGCAGGTCAGATCCTCCCACTGACCTTTTCTCCCTGGCATGTAGTTAGTCATGCAGTAGACCCTCCCCACCAACTCCCCCCCAACCCCCTCAGAGAAAAACAAGGTGGCTGGAGAAAAGCCCCATTTGTCTTCCATATTAGGACAGAAGACAACAGGACACATCACTATAGGTCAGTAGTTCTCAACCTGTAGGTCACGACCCTTTGGCAATCGAATGATCCTTTCACAGGGGTCACCTAAGATCATCCTGCATATCAGATATTTACATTGATTCATAACAGTAGCAACATTACAGTTATGAAGTAGCAATGAAAATAATTTTATGTTGGGTCACAACATGAGGAACTGTATTTAAAGGGCCAGAAGGTTGAGAACCACTGCCATAGGTCATCTAGAAGAAAGCACTTAACCCCCTCCAAGGGGTTAAAAGGAGCCTTGACACAGACCAATCCATGGAGACCATGACGCTGAAAGGACACACGTGGAAAGCTGATGAATATTCTATTGAGATACTCCCCTGGGACCTCCCCTAAAAATCCTCACCCTTAAAAGCCCTTAGGATGGAGGACTGATCACAGCTCTATCTATGGAGCACGCAGGAGCCTTTCCCCACCTCCTTCCCTCATGCCTATTTTCCTTGCCTTTCTCATTCTCCTAAGCTCCAAGGAACCTTCTTTTTCCTCTGTAACTTGTTCCCCAAGCCTGTGGAGCCTAGCTAGCTCACTTCTATGGCTCACTTCTCCTACCTCTGTGATTTTCTAAATAAACTTTCTCTTATAGTTTGAGTCTTGGCTCTGAATTCTTTCTTAGCCAGAACTCAAGTATCATGGCTGCTGAACCAAGGTCCAATTGCCAGTAACATTCTGGTGCCATTTCACTGTGAACAGGGCCATTGTGAGAAATTAACGAGATAACATACTTAGGACAAAGCAAGTCCTTATTAGTAAACTAGAGGCCCAGTGCACAAAATTCATGCAAGAGTAGGCCTTCCTTCCCCTAGCTGCCAACACTGGCTTCCGTATGGCACCTTGGACCTGGGCTTCCCTTGCAGCCCCACCTTTGTCTGGAAGATCATCTGGTCTAATTGGCATATTATACTTCTACTAGGGGCCCGGTGCACAAAAATTTGTGCACTCAGGGTGGAGGGAGTCCCTCAGTCCGGCCTGTGCCCTCTCATAGTCTGGGACCCCTCAGTGGATGTCCTATGGTGGCCCCAGTCTGCCAGGCGCCTTTTGTGTGTGTGTGTGTGTGTGTGTGGCCACTGGGGACCTGCCCCCAGCCGCATCTGGGCTCAGAGCAGTCCTCCTGTGTGTGTCTACCTGCTGGGGACCTGCCACCAGGCACACTGTGGAGGCTTGGAACAGGCACCCCCTCTATGTTGATCTCTCAGACTCTTGCCCTCCCCTGCATGTTGTTCTCTTTTTTGAGCTGTGGCCAGGGCTGGGTGCTGCCTGCCTCCCAAGCTTGCCTACTGCCCATCTTCCTCCAGCCAC
>PVJC01045136.1:0-13823 GCA_004026665.1 Murina feae | reverse complement strand
TCCCCGATGCCCCTCCAAGGGCCTGGACAGCTGCCAAGCAGACCACCGACCCCCTGCCACCTCTTACCCGCTCCCCGATGCCCCTCCAAGGGCCTGGACAGCTGCCAAGCAGGCCACCGACCCCCTGCCACCTCCTACCTGCTCCCCGATGCTCTGCAAAGGGCCTGGGAAGCCCACCAAGCAGGCTGCCGACCCCCTGACACCTCCTACCCACTCCCCGATGCCCCGCAAAGGGCCTGGACAGCTGCCAAGCAAGCCACTGACCCCCTGCCGCCTCTTTCCCGCTTCCCGGTGCCCTCCAACCCTGCCGCCTCTTTCCCACTCACGGGTCCTGGGTCCTGCGCTGTCCTGCCCTGCAGCCGCTCTGTGCACTCGGTAGGTCCCTCAGCCCGGCCTGTGCCCTCTCGCAGTCTGGGACCCCTCGGGGGATGCCCACCTGCTGGCATGCCTGACCAGCCTGGGTGAGGGGCTTTAAGGCTGCCCACAGCTCCCATTGACCCAACGTCCCAGCAAGGCTGGCTGGACGCAGGTTCTGAGGTTTATCTCCTATATTTGATACACTGTTCCTTTAAGGCCAGGGGTTATCTTCTATAATTGATACACTGTTCCTTTAAGGCGGCCTTCTAACTGAAGCCTCCTCTTTGCTTCACCTCGCAGAGTCTATAATGAAACAATTGTTACTTTTACTGGTTAGGCCCGGGCTGCTCTTTCCTTCAGCTCCCAAGGATTCTGTGATTGTTACATTGTTTGAAATCTGTGTTTCACTAGAGCCAGTTTAATCGGAGCTGAGCTGAGTGGGCGCAGCTTCACTTTCGCTCCTGCCGCAATGGAAACAGCTGTTTACTCAGGTCCATGAGTGGCGGCCTCCATGTTGGCTGGGCTAATTTGCATACAGCCGCTCTGATTGGCTGGTGGGCATGGCTTACCCTGTCTCGGAGAAACGGTTAATTTTAATATTTCGCTTTTATAGAGTAGATTACTAGGGGCCCGGTAATGCTCAACATTGTACACTTGGGGGGGGGGTTCCTCAGCCCAGCCTGTGTCCTCTCCTCTCGCCGTCTGGGACCCCTTGGGTGATGTCCACCTGCTGGCATGCCTGGCCAGCCTGGGTGAGGGGCTGATGGCTGTTTGAAGATTTGCCAAGCCCCCCAGTGGGGACCCTCACCCCATGAGGGTGTACCCAGCTTGGGTGACAGTCTGAGGGCCATTTTCAGGCTGCCCATAGTCCCTTCAGAGTTCAGGTCCCTACTTGGGTGCCTGGCTGGAAGCAGGTATCTGGGATTTATTTAACTTCTGTAATTGAAACTTTGTAGCCTTGGTCTCCTGCTTGAAACCTGAGTTGCCCCTGGCAACCCAGGGTCCCAGCCCTGTAAGTATCTGGGGTTTGTTTATTTTCTATAATTGAAACTTTGTAGCCTTCAGTAGAGCTCAGGGCCCTCAGGGCCCTAGCTTCCTCCATTGCCCGGGGCCACTCCAGCTCTGTGGATGCCACCATCTTAGTTGAGTTAATTTGCATATTTTCTCCTGATTGGTTGGTGCATGTGGCTTGTGGGCATGTGGGTGTAACGGAGTGAGGGTTAATTTGCATATTACTCTTTTATTAGATTAGATCACTTCAAAGGATGGTGCAAGTCTTTGTTTGCATATTAGAAAACACAAAATGTAGGATGTCATATATATCATCTAAGATTTACATTAAAAAGAAATCCTATGAAATAGGAACAGAAATATTCACAGAAACTGAGTGAAAATATGTGTAGATTGGTTCTAAAGATTATAGTATTTCCTGTAATACCAATAAGTGATTAGGAACAGCATCATTATTTCTCCAACACTAAAAAAAAAAAAATAGTAATTCAAAATTTATATATAGTGCCCAGATGGAGTGGCTCAGTTGGTTAAGTATTTTCCCACGCACCAAAAGTTGCTGGTTTGATCCATGGTCAGAAAGCATATGACTCTCTCTCTCCCTCCTTTCTTCTCTTTAAGCATTCTCTAGGGTGAGGATTTAAAAATATATAGTAACATATGAAGTAGCCATGTCCCATTATGATTGACCACTGAAAGTTTACTGTATGAGGCACTATAATATGATCCAAAGTACTGCCTTATACCCTCCCATCTGCCCCCCACAAAAGTAATTCCTACCAAGAATAGTAGTCATAGGTATTTACTATGACACATATTTTTATTTTGGCCAATCACTTAATTGTAGAGAAGCACAGCATTAATCATCATTCAGATTATACCACAAAATGAAAGCAGAGTGAAAATTCAAAGGCTTTATTCAGAATATGGAAACAACAGCTAATTTGTAATTTCAAGGTGACTATAGACATATCCTGCTCTCACCAACCTAGAGGTTGCACCAGAGTGTATGTATATGTTGTGTATCATGCTAGTTATTTTAATCTGTTTAGCATGCAATCTGTGTGTGTGTGTTTGTGTGTCTGTGTTTTAATAGTATCAGGTGTTTAAAAGTGCTGACCAGTGTTATTTCTTTCTTTTTTTCCTCCTGAAGCTCATGACAATGGAATTATTTCTGCAGAGTCTATACAAAGTCACAAACAAAGTCACCAAGTGGGAGCTTGTCACCCAATAATAGACTCTGTCATTTATGAGATCCCACTTTATGGCACGCTATGAATTGCTTTTACCTGAACCATTACTGAGCAACCTGAATCGTAGGGATAAATCTGCTCCCGTGTTCTGAATACAATGACAGATGTCTCAGGGTGAACTAGTCTCAGTGAGAAGAGAGCAACTTCTATCCCACCCCTACCCCTGCCTGTGTAGACGCTTGCCTGAGTAGGATGAAGCTCTGCTTTCTTACAATAGTATTTATTGGGAGCTGTTATTCCACTACAGTTTTCACTCACAATTTGACAATTCCTTCTGCAATGTACTTGCCACAGTGAACAAAACACTTGTCTTCTGTTGAAACTGCTGTCAGTAAAGGAGCGTTCATTTTCTTCCTGCTGATTCTCACTTTGAGGATCTCTCTGCCAGGCATTCTACCCGCATTTGGCATTCATTTTATTTATTCCCTGGCAGCCTTGCAGGATGGAATCATTATCTCCTTTTTTAAAATGTTCAGGTCACAAACTTAGGAAGGAAGGAAGTATACCTAATAACTATTCGACCCTGATTTTCCCCAATTCCCACCTCTCTGCCCTTTTAATGAGCTACAATGTCATTGGTGTTTGAACATATAGCATATTATTAGCACATTTCTTTTTATAATTTTAATTATGAAATATACATGCCACTACTGTATATAACTTAGATTACACTTCAATCATCATTATAAAATAATGTATTCACAAGTCAGCTTAATACTTTAAAAGCCTCTGTTCTCTGTTGACTTTATTCACTCAAGAGTAGTAAACACTTATCCTGAATTATGCATTATTAATCTTTATTTTGAAATCTTTAGCATATGTTTGTGTATATACATATGTGTATATATATACATATATATGTGTATACACACATTTTATATATGTATGTGTATATATATATATATATATATATATATATATACACACACACTCATATATATATGTATATTTAGTTCGTTTTGTCTGCATTTTCAATTTATATAAATGAAATTACTATGTGTTTTTTGGAGAGGTTGCTTTCCTCAGTAGACTTTATGCTTTTGAGATTCATCCAATTTGATGCATACAGCTGCAGTCTATTCCACTGTTGATAGGCATTTGGGTGGTTTCCAGTATTTTACTGTTACGAACAGGGCTGCTTAGGAGAAGTCTGATTTCATGTCTGCAGAAGCACGTGTACTAGGTTGTCTCTAGAGTAAGTACCAAGTAGTGGGATTGCTGGGTCATAAAATATGCATATGTCAACTGTCTTAAGTAAAGCCAAATTATTTTCTAAAGTGATTGCATCTATTTGCAATAAGACAAGCAGTTGCTATGCATTTAGTGAAATGTTCTTTACTCTGTATCTTTCCCAATCATTGATGTTGTCTAATCTCAGAATGTTTACCAGAATGGTCACTTTAGTTTTGACTAGCAGTTCTCTGCTCTCTAACATCACTTTGTTCTTCACATGCCATCTTTTGTAAAATCCCTGTTCATATATATTTTTACTACTTTAAAATGTTTAGTGGTCTTTTTATTTTATTGCCACACATGCATGAACACATACATGTACATACACACATTCACTTATTCACTCAGTTGCCATGAACATTCATTCCTTCTGAATGCGAATGCTTTCTGAGTTATATTAGTGGAAAATATCTTCTGCTTTGAATTACCATTCACGGCGTCTATAGATGAACAAAAGTTCTTGTATTTACTCAATACATCTATAATTTTTTTCTTTTCTACAATTTACAAATCTTGTTCAAGAAATCCCCCCATCCAAGATCATAAAATCATTCTCATATTATTTTTAAAAATAGATAAGTTTCACTTTCATAGATAAATCTGGAGTCAGTTGTTGTTGATGTTGTGAGTTAAGCACCCACCACCTTTTCATATAATGAAAACTATTTTTACATGCCCATTTATTTATTAGTGTATCTTATCCCCAAGAATATCTAAGCACTGTCCTTAATTTAATTATTACATACATGAATATAATTCTGTTCAAATTGCATCTTTGATTATATTAAATATATGGTCAGCTTGGAAAATATAGTCACATTTGCTCTTTAGAGTGTTTATAAAAATAATATTTCTATCAATTTTATAGGTCTTTAATATTTTAAATAACGTTTTTCTTTTTTAATACAAATTGTATTAGACTTAAAAATACATAACTGATGTATTATTTCTAGTATCAGGCATCTTAATATCTTCTCTGCACTCTCAATATTAGGCTAAAAAATTTTCTAATTTATTATGACTTTCTAATCATGAAATGATATACGTTTGTATTGACCACTTTTTTTCTGCAAGTACTATCACAAACATACAGGTTCCTTTCTTTAATCTGTTAACGCATAAAATCATAGTGATCAATAATCTGTTGTTAAATTAATCTAGAATTTATAGGGAAAAATCCAATGGTTCGTTATATAACACTAGAGGCCCAGTGCACAGATTCATGCACTGGTGGGGTCCCTCGGCCTAGCCTGTGGGGATCAGGCTGAAACTGGCTCTCTGACATCCCCCATGGGGTCCCGGATTGCAAGAGGGCAGTTCTCAGGTAACACACCCCAGAATCAGGCTCCCTCCTCTCTGGTTCTGGGTGTTACCTGAGAACTGCAGCTGCCAAGTCACTGCAGCTCAGCAGCTCCTGTGTTGAGCATCTGCCCCCTGGTGGTCACTGCATGTCATAGCTACCAATTGGAGTACCTGCTCCTGGTGGTCATTGCATGTCATAGCTACCAGTCGGATGATCAAACAGTCAGACAGTTGCTTAGGTTTTTCTTAAATATACTGATTATATTATCTTTAATATATATTTTTGCTGAGACAGTGTGATTCGTTGGTTGAGGCTTGACCTATGAACCAGGAGGTCAAGGTTTCCAGCTGGATCCCAATGAGGTCATGCAAGAGGAAGCCAATGATTCTCTCTCATCATTTATGTTTCTATCTCTCTCTCTGTCTCCCTTCTTCTCTCAAATCAATAAAAATATTTTTAAAAAATATATAAATATATTCTTGCATTGTGTTTGCCTTTTTATTTTTATCATTTTTTATATTTAGTAACTTAACATTCTTTGTTTCTTCAATTCTCTGCAAAGATATTGAGAAGATTGGACTCATTTCTCCATAAATGTTTACTTTAATCTATTTGATTATTGTTTGGAAAAATTTGGGTGCTCTGTAGTTTAATGTGTATGTCAACTTTCTAGTTTTTTACAACTTAGTCAAAGTAATTTATTTATGGAATTTTTCACATAATAAATTTTCAAAACTATTACAATAAAAATGTTCAAAAATGTTCAATTTTAGCATTTAACATTTAAATTTTAATGTACTTTTATTTACATTTTTGTTTCTATTATAGTGCATTTGTATATTATCTTTTTTATCTTTATTTTGCCAAAGTTTATTTTTTTCAAACATCAAACAAACACTCCTAGTCAATATATCATTTAAAAATTATTCAAAAGCCTCAGATATTTAAAATTACTCAAGCTAATATACATTAATGAGAAAATGGCCTAGAAATTAATATTTATATGACCCCAGTTTCATATTTAAACAAAACATAAAAACATAATTATAAACTTTCATCTCCTCTTGTGAATGATGTAATTTCACGAATAAAAGTTCATCTTTCTAAAGACAGATATAAACTTTTAGTACAAATTAAAGATTTGTTTCAAAACAGAGAGACTCTTTTAAGGTGCGTACTAGTCAACTGGCAAAAATGTAACTCTGGGATTTTCAAAGTAAGGGCTGCCTGTCTCTGTCTCTGAAATTCAAATATCTGATCTCTGGGGACTCTTATCAGAGTCCTCTTATTTATTTATTTTTTATTTTTTATTTTTATTGTTGAAAGTATTGCATAGGTCCTCCTTTCCTCCCCCATTAAACTCTTCCAACCTGCTCCAGTTTGCCCCCACCCCGGCCCTCACACCCCATGGTCTGTGTCCATGGATTATGCATATAGGTAAACAAGTTCATTGTTTGATCCCCCCGCCCCCCACCTCTGTTTAACCTCAGAGGGAAGGCAGGCAGGGCAGATTTCTGTAAGGAGTTATCTAAGCCAATCCATATGGAGCAGAAACTATGGGAAGTGGTCTTTACTCTGGCCCTGCTGAAGTCAAGGTTGGCAGGATAGACAGAAATAAACTAGGAGTTTATTTCTACCCAAATAAATATTACTAAACACCCCGTGTGAATTTCAGGAAAATCTTTCCATCCCAATAGCACAAGCACTACATTTCCACCGACAGCAACAGTATAGCACTCCTCAAGCCAGAGGGCACTAATTGTACCTTAAGGATGTCCATGAGAGGGCAGATAAGCACAGATCTGTGGCTGAAAGCAGGGACAATTTAGTTGTTACAGCTGGGATCTGAGGAGTCTTATAAACCACAGGGCCTCAATCCCACTTACATTTGGAACATTATGTGAAAGCAAAATTAAAGTCTAAGTATTAGTATAGATAATATTTATCTAATCAGAATGACAAGATGATTTCATTGAGCTAAATCTGTCAATGTGAAAGGCAGAATAATAGTCCCTAAAAGATGTCCATGTCCCCAAATTCACAGAATAGGTGAAAGTGTTACATTACATGGCAAAGAGGACTTCAAGTTGCAGATGAATTAAGGTTACTAATCATGTGAACTTAAACCAGAGAGACAGCTAAACGAAGCAGGTGTGCATAATGTAATCACAAGCATCCTTAAAAGTGGAAATGTGAGGCAGACATCAGAGCAACAGAAACTGAGGGGAACTCAAACCGTTATAGTCTCACCTTCAGAACTTCCAGAAAATATCACAGCCCTGCCAATACCTTGATTTGAGCCTAGAAAACGTCCAACCCACAGAACGGTAAGAAAATACATTTGTGCAGGATTAATCCACCAGGTGTATGGTAATTTGTTACAGCAGCAACAGAAAACTAATACAATGAGTTTAAACCAAAATTTTGCTTTATGGTGTGTTTTTTTGTTTGTTTTTTCTTTTTAGCTTCTATTTCTCTGTATTCAATGTTGGAGAGCTTATGGTAACAAATAAATTCAAGTTTAAAGCAGTAGAAAGAAATATAGAATAAGTATACCTGCAACTTCCAGGCAGCTCTCAATAATGGAGAGAAGGGCCCATTTATTTCATGTTCTATGAGAAATCTTTTCAAGGGCCTAATGAAACTTAAGTTTTCTCTTACAACCTTTAAAAAGATTTTTAACTTGTCTTCTTCAAAGTCTACTAACTAAGTAAGTTCTACTACTGTTATATTTTACCTCCAAGCTTTTTGCTTTTCTCTTAAAAGCTGAAGATCAATTTCTTATTGATCTTTCTTATATCCAACTCGTTTCTGAAACTCATTTCTGATACTGAGCAAACTGTATTCTCTTCCAACTTTTTTTGACATCTGTGTGTGCTCTTAATCGTTGTTAACATTTTTATTATTTACCTGGCCTTTGAATTTAAAAACGTGGGAATATTCTTTACTGATAACTTTCTCCTTGCATGTCGATCTGGTCTCCAAGCCTCTTGAGGCTGGCCTTATTCTTCCATTGCCTTTGCCACATCTTAAATTATTCTCTTCATTTCTTACCTGGACTATTGCAATAACCTTATAGTAGATCTCTCTGTTATCATTCTATTTCCCATCCAAACATTTTCATGTTCCTATGAGGCTTCCCTTTCAAAATCCTATTTTTGGTATGAATTTGTTGGAAGTTGTCATTGTATTTCTGCTCCCTACTGACGCCAAGGCCCCATCACTCCTTTGCTACAAATTATAGAACTGTAATCTATTCAAGCTCTATCATTGTCTTACTATGACATCATAGAGCTTGGAAAACTTCATGTGCCAAATATGTATAAATCAATAAAAACCAAAATAGCTGAAGCCAACAGTTTTCACAGTAATGGATCAGAGAGATAATACAGTCTTTGCTGATAGTCCATTGAAAAGGTGAAAGAGAAATATTTTACTCTTAATCTCCTGCAGCTGAAATTGCTTTCATCCCCATCAATCTACTTGGTGATTGCAACCAAACCTTTTTGACAAATTCAAATTTTATCTATGCAATGAAAACAGGAATTTTCAACCTTTTTCACCTCATGGCACACATAAACTAATTACTAAAATTCTCCAGCACAACAAAAGATATATATTTTTTTGCAGATCTGACAAAAAAATAATATGGATAATTTTGATTCATTCACACTGGTCGGCTATTGTGTTAGCTGTTGTAATTTTTTTTTTATTTGACAATCTAGGGAAAACAGGTCGGTGCTCCTGTCAGGTATTGCATTTTAAAAAATTCTTGTGGCACACCAGTTGAAAAATCACTGCTTTGAAGGACTGATATAATTATTTTAAGAGGCTGTTGCTAATTAAGCTAGGATTAAGGCGATTAAAACTAGTACTTAAAGGAATGCATGCTGCTGTAATGGTCTCTCTATAGCTTTCTATTGTTTAATGGATAAAATTTAGTATTTTACTGGAAGCATTCAGTTCACCTAGTCTGTGAATACAGACACCGATATGGTCTACTGATCATAAAATAAAAATATTTAAACTCTTAAACTGATTTAACTACCTTTAAAAGGATTTTCCCTGTGGTAAATACAAGTAGGATAAGTGACAACAAAGCAGTTCACCACTTGTTTCTGTTCTTAACCTGATTTTTTTTTTTAAATCCTTACTGGAGGTTATGTTTTTTACTGATTTCAGAGGGAGGAAAAAGAGATAGAAGGAGAGACAGATCAATGTCTGAGATCAACATTGATCAGTTGCCTCCTGTCCTCGCCCACACTGTGGATTGAACGCTCAACCTAGGTATGTGCCCTGACTGGGAATGGAACTGGCAACCTTTCTGTGCACAGGAGGATGCTCCAACTGAGCCACCCTGGCCAGTGCTACACCTGATTATTCTTAACAGGTCTTTATTTTCTCTCTCTAAATGTGGAGAGTGGCTACAGTGTTTGGACAGTTCAAGCCTTGGACTATTGAGAGGGCACAGTCCTCTCATGCCCACGTGTAAGTCCCAGCTTGGAGGGCAGCGCCCTCCCAGCATAATTATAGCCAACAGATATAGTTGTAAGCTTGAACCTGTGGTCCCCACGTGCCTGAATGATGTGGGCTTGGTAGAGTTCAGGTGCATGTAATTGAGTGGATTTGAAACCCAAGAGAATGTTGTAAACATCTTGACCATCCCTTACTTCACCTCCTGGGATCTGGCTATAAAATAAAGACAGGGCTTGTAGTTCCTGGTGCTGTGTCTCCATCAGAGAGGGCAGCATTCCACCCACACCCAGCTTTCTTCTCTTGCCTGTCTTTTCTCAATCCTTCACAGCCCGCTCTCAGGGTCACGGAACCTGGAGGAGCTGGTGCAGCACGTAAGGGGCTCTGAGGCTGAGTATGCCATGGCCATGCCAGCCCGCCACATCTAAAAATTACTATAAAACATCTGGCTGTTACTACTGTTTCTTTCATGTGTGATTAGTGTAAATTTTTTAAGATCATGGCACACCGTCTCACATGAAAATTGGTTAATCTGGCAGTCACTCAAACATTAAATGGATCCCTATTGATTTTCCCTCAGCTCTTTGTGAGGACTAGAAAAGCCAGAGTATCATAAAACAGTTGTCTTGTTATAAAAACCTCTCCTTTTATAGCAATAGAAGTGCTATACTCTCATATTGCCTTATTAAACACCATTAACATGAAATAGTGTTAAAAAGCATATTGGTGATTTAAAAAAAAGCTGAGGTTTATGGTGGAAATGGAAGCTTTCTATGTCACTCTACTTATGCTCCCTTTTTTTAAAAAAGGTTTTACTTTGACTATTTAGAGTCTCCATCCTTGAGTACAGTGATTTCCATGAAAACGGAAAAGCCATTTACATCTATGTTTACATTAAATGATGTTATAGATCAGTGAAATAAGCTAGGTTGGAGTAGAGTAGACACTTTTAAGGTTTTGTGCATTGGATAAAGTTTAATATTACTTAGTTTCCATGGGGGGAAAAGCTAATAAAACAAAGAAACCTAAAAAAACAAACAAACAGAAAGCATGAAATTTTGAAATGTCAGGTTTTCCTTACCTGTTAAGGTTTCTGTGCTGCTTAGTGCCTCAGCTGTGGTTACAGTTTTTAGAAACTACTTTTTGCTAATGTTGTCTTAACCTAAGACAATTGTTATCTATTAGTTGAGCAGTCAAATAAAATAAAATATTTATTTAGTCCTATTATGAGTCAACCCCTCTCAACTGTTAGGCCATTCAAATGCAGGTGAAGATGTGAAGACTTAACATTCTTTGATGATTCACCTGCCTGCAAACCTAAGCAGCAACAGAATTGGTCTTTAAGACTTGCTACCTTAACAATGAATCCTTGATCTTTTCACTATATAACATGATGCACCAGTCTCCTAGAGCTGATATAACCAAGTTTATATTAAAAACTGTGTTGGCTTTAAAAAAGGATGTTTCTATTGCAGTCCCTGAGGGCAAGAAATCCAAGACAAAAGTGTCAGTAGAATTGGTTCTTTCTGCAGACTGTGAGAGAATCTCTTCCATGTCCTTCTCCCAGCTACTGGGAGTTTTCTGGGAATCATCACGTTTCTTGGCTTCTGCATCATCATTCAAATCACTGCTTTCATCTGGACGCAGCATTCTCCCTGAACTTGTTCCTCTGTGTCCAAATTTCCTTTTTTAAAAATTCTAGTTATGTTAGATTAGGGCTGTTAAATCAAAATTGCACCAGGCAAGTGGAGGCAAAGGTTTTATTTGAGACTATTCCGAGAAGGGTCAAGACTACTAATATTAGTAGAGAGATTGACCTCAACTCTGCTGAAGTAAATGGCAAGATATTTTTAGGCTCCGGGGAAAGCTAGTAGAAAAAGTCCTGGAGGCTATTAGGAGGGAAGTTGCCTACCATGACTAGGCCATCTCTATTTGCTAATCGGTGCTGATTTTGTTGCCAGTGGAAGTGAGTTTCTTGTGGCGTCACAAGGAAAAGCATTTCCAGGGGCTCACATGAAGGATGGGATCTGGTGGTAATATTGATTTGCAATGCAAAATCAAAAGAATGTCCCTCCAATGTCCCATCTCCATCAGTGCCGCCATGGAAACTCAGGGTCAGAAGTACAGTCAATGTCCAGAGATCCTGTGCTATATCAAAGCTTAGTCCCTGTGCAGCATTTGGTGATATTTGCTTGTGTTCTTGACTACAATTGGTTGCTTTGCTGCTGTACCCAGGCTCCTGCCTGAAGCTTGTGTGTAGGGTCTGCACAGCAAGCAGGGCCATATGGTTTCTATGGCCACATGGCTATGGAGAAAGGACAGGGCAAGTGTAGGTCAGGAGCAAGAGAGGGAGAGTTTTGTTCTCCTGGAATTCTAACCAAGATCTTTTCCAAAATACCAATTAATATCTCAAGGTTTTGTGGGCTTGCAGTGGGGTCTACCCCCCTAGCTAAGGATCTTTTTCCTAGGTTAGGCTGACAAGCCTCTATGGCAACTACCTCCCCTGTGCCACTTTGACTTTACTAAACATGTGTTTCTTAGGAACTGCCAGGTTGTCCAGACATAGAAGCAGACAGTATGAGTACTAACTATAATATGTGCACATAATTCTAGTTTAATTGATATAATTATTGTGGAACTAATATATTTTTTACTTATTTTGGAATGTAAAATAAAAACCTATCCTCTGAAGTTGAGATTATTCCATGGACCAAACACAAGGGGTGGTTCAGCTCTTTCTACTCAGAAAATAGACTTGAATGTGTGGTCTCTGGGGTGGAAACAAAATGAGTGTTGGGGAGGAAAGAGAAATCTATCCTCTATTCTAGGTTTTTCTGACTATTCTAAGAAGTAAATTGGCATGTGACTGATTAACAAGAGTGGAACAAACTTAATTCCATGTTTACAGAGGTTGTCTAAGAATATAAGGCCCATAGACAGGCAATCAAGCATCCATGTCATTGTGAGTTAAGGAGAAGAGGGTAGTGGTCTGGGACTTCAAAGTGGAGGAAACAATTTACAAGAAGATAGAGAAGCAAAGGTTTGGTAGATAAATACTTGTTGTGCCATGAAGAGGCAAAGGGAAACAGAGAGGTATGTGAATAGACCTTGCTAAGTTGCCCCAGTCTACCACACTTGGCTCATGTTCTTGGTGGTTATCTCTGGTAATAGTCTCCTCCAAGACCAGCCCTCTACCTAAATTCTTTTAGGCAGTTAAGGGGGAAATAAAAGTTCTTCCTGATTCTTTTGGCCTCAAATATCTTCAGCTCAAAATAATTGCTATGTCAGAGTGCCACATTCTGAGGAGACACGTTCTGAACCCCTTTATGATATACACCCTTGAAAGTGGTGGTTTCAATATTTCATGGAAGCTAGTTCCACTGGGGTGGTAAAATATGTTGATAGACATATGGAGGTGTGCTGAAAACTAGAAATAGACAAAGTAAAGTTGTACAACTCCTGAAGTCTCAAGAAGTTAATCCTGTTTTTTTTTTTCCTAGACTTTGAAAGCAGAAAATAGCATTACAGACACAAATCAAGTTATATGTCTGGCATTTAAAAATAATAATAAAGGCATTTTACCCTAAAATTCAACATTTTGTAGTGAAATTCATGAAATATTAAAGTATTCAAATGAATAGTGAAGAAAAATCATCTTGGCATCAGTGAAGAGGCTCATCAAATCATGTAACATAAACACACGAGAAACAAATACACTGTTTTTCATTATCTCCACACACTGAAATTCAAAAATTTGCTTGACATACTGAACTCTTAAACATTTATTCTATTAATATTTATAGTGCTTTTGTCACCTCTTATGTTTATTCTAAAAATTGTTTGTTAGAAATCATCAAATGTATGGCCTTATATAACTTATTCTCCATTATAACAGCAGCAAATATTTATTGAGTGCTTATTATGTAAAAGGTATCATTCATAAGCCTTTCCCGGTATTATAATTGTTCTTGTTTTATATAGATTATTATAAATGATGAAATTGACACATGCAGGATTTGAATGTCTTTCTTAAGGTCAAACTTCAAGTGAAGGCCGGCCTTTGAGCGCAGCAACGCAAGATGGCAGCCAGCATAGGCTCGGGAGTAACAGTCCCTCGCAATTTTCGACTGTTGGAAGAACTCGAGGAAGGCCAGAAAGGAGGAGGAGATGGCACAATTAGCTGGGGTCTAGAA
>PVJC01045135.1:0-13824 GCA_004026665.1 Murina feae | reverse complement strand
AATACAATTTTGTGTGAAGGAGATAACATTAAAAAAGAAAGTTAATAGGGGTGACCAGGCCCGTAGGGGAGGGCAGTTAGGGGGATCAGGCAGGCAGGCAGGCAGAATGGTTAGGGCAGGCAGGCAGGTTAGCGGTTAAGAACCAGAGATCCTGGATTGTGCGAGTCCCCAAGAACTCCATATTAGAGAGGGTGCAGGTTGGGCTGAAGGACCATCCCCCTGCATCCCCCACGCCCGTGCACAAATTTCGTGCACCGGGCCCCTAGTAATAATAATAATAATATATCTGAAACATTTTGAAAATATTTAAAGTCTATAAAGTAGAAAGAAGAAAATAATAAGAAACAGGCATTTATGAACTACATGAACAGGTAGACTAAAAAGGAACAAAAAAGAAAACATTAGTTTATTGAAAAGACTAATTACACTAAACAAAAGTCTGGCAACATTGATCATAGCAAATGCAATTAACAATATTTGGAATAAAAATAGGAATAATTGAATATATTGAAGATATTCCATAATATGCAACAAAAACTTTCATGTTGAAAAATTTGAAAACTTGGATAAAATAGCACATTTTATAAAATATGTCAAAATTGACTCAAGAATAAATAGAAAATAAAATTAAACCTATAATCATTTTTAAAAAATGGACTCAAGAGTTGACAGTATTGTGGAATTTCACATATGTCACTGTCTTGGTTGTCTGGGACTATATGTAGGGTATCCCAACAAAGATATACACACACTTTGAATAATGATAAATGCAGTGTTTATTTATGTATTTATATATTTATTTTTTTGTTGATCTTAACCTGAGGATATATATTTTTTTCCTATTGATTTTTAAAGAGTATGGAAGGGAGGAAGGGAGAAGAAAGAGAAACATTGATGTTTCCATGGGTTGGTTTTCCTCCTTCCTGAACCCAGACAGGAGCCAGGGATCAAATCTGTAGCCCAGGTATGTGCTCTTGACCAGGAATCAAACCTATCACCTCTTGGTGCACAGGTCAAAGCTCTAACCACTGAACACACAACCAGGGAAAGGCAGTGTTTATTTAAATACATTTTATTTTCACAATTGAGCTGCCAGCTGTTACAGTGTGTATAGACTTTTTGGAGACATCCTCTATTTTTATACAGAGAGCTGGGTTCAAATTGCAGATGGAACACGTGTGGTTTATTAGTGCTACTTTGCTTGGGAGTGAGAGCTCTGGAGACATTAGTGAGGAGATTTTACTGCACATAACTGGAGAAAATAGAATTCAAATATATATATTAAAGGAATAAATTTAGCCTGTACTCTTGAGAAGATTTCTCAATGCTGCTGTTCTGTTGCTTTTCCTGTTAAGTTGTCAAGGCAATGTAAGTGATAAATGCTATAACAAATCCATGTATTTTTTAATAGGCTTTGCTACCTTTGGAACCAAGGATTAGAAAAGGCAGAAACTAACTCTTCTGCTACCATATATAACTTTTCCTGGCGAGGCTGAGGTTGACCTTGATCTTTTCTCCAAAGGGCTGGAATGGGGAGCAGAACAGAGAGTCAATATTCGTGTTTACAGAATTACAGTTTCTCTTTTTTGATGGGTTTGCTCATATTTTCTGTCTACTTCTGGGCTTATAGTCTTAATAATTTCTAGGATAATTTACATTAGACATAGTAACCTTTTGTTTGTCAGTTATATTGCATATATTTATTTCACTTTATCACTTGTAAAAATTTGTCAGGACATAGTTACATATCATGTGTCAATGCTTTCCCCTTTATATTTTTAGTTTTATGTTTTAAAAGTTCTCTTTCACATTAAGGAGACAGAGCATAGTGATACAAACACTGCCCTAAAAATCCTCTGTGCTCAGAGCATCTTTTTGACCATGAAAAACAGGTATAGTTCTAATATAGTATGCACATTGGAAATTTCTGTTTTTTACAATTAAATTATCTGTTTTCCACAATGGGAGTTTAATTATTTTTTACATCAAATTAATATCTCACAATTTTTAGGGTTTTAAAAGTTCTTTTGTATGTTACCACTTCTCCTCAATGAACTTGTACTAGTTTTCTCCTCGGCAATTAGAAATAGTCCTGGGCAGAAATCTGTAGGTTTGTTTGTCTTCTTGAGTTGAAATAACAAGTGAAAACTAGAGTTTAGAATCATTAACTTGTCTGCATTTGTACAGCCCATCTCATTTTCTCCAAACGAGTTGCCCTAAAGCCATAATGAAAGTCTGCTGGAATGTGAGCACTGGCAAAGGTGCTGCAGCCCGAGGCCTAAGTTAGCGAATCGAAGAGGCATAGACTATGACCCAGAGTCGCACATTCCCATTGGTCAACTGCCAGACAAGTGATCTGTTCTGTTCTGACTGATAAGATTCTCTGAAAATAAACTGACTCACGGAATTTCTTTGATTTTTAAATGTAAATTTGGTTCATCTTAATGGAACAAAGCTAGTTAAAATGTAGTAGAGCTAATTAAAACGTTCCTGCCAATTCTCCTTAATTCCACACCATAGTTTTTCAAATAATGTGTTCAGTTCATATTTTGAAATTGTAAACACTTTAGAGATCTTAATTTTATTTTTTGCTTTAAAGTATGGTCGTACGCATATTTTTCAATATTTCAGAAGGCTATGATAGTTAACCAAAGGCCAAGAACTTGATGCTTAGCATTTTTTTCCCCTAAGTTGAAATGAATAACAGGGAACTGTGTCATAAGTAGTGTAATTGTGTCAAAAGTAGTGTTTTAACATTGTATATCATATTCCCACATTTTAGTTCAAGTGAACAGCTTTGTTAATCAGTCTGAACATTTTGTTTGACATGAACCACACTACACTTGGTAATGCATGGGAGCGGTCCAGCTGGTTGGTTATTGGTCTTTTAACAGCGTGTTATGAGTCTAAGTCCATACTCTAGGATAGATAATTCTTGAAGTTATAGGATTATATGAAGGGATGCTTGGAATAGTCTTCCAATCCTTATTAGAATATCATTCCTTTTATGTCTATCTTCCTCGTTTGGAAGGTTAATTTTCATGGCAGAGTTTTCTAACTGTACCAATATATATTCTTTCTCTTGTTAGAAACTAGAACCCAGATTTTTAGCTAGACATATTTCCTCCATGGTTAAAAGACTCTATCTCTCAGCCTCCCTTGGCTCTGGGTATTTCCATGTGATTAATAGTTTAGTGAAGAAGATACAAGCGTAAGTGTTGCCTGTAATTCCTAGAAGAGTTGGTAAAGATAGGATTTCTTGTCTCAGGCCCCTTTATTTCATGTACTAGCTGGAAAAAGGAGGATATGGCTGGATATCCAGTATATTGTTTGGATGTGAGGGTGAAGGCCAGTTTGTTGGAGCTAAGCACTGGAAAAAGCCTGCGTCTCTTATGTCTTCTGTAGCACAAGAGACGAGTACATTTCTCTTTATTTAAGCCAGTTTCTCTTCCCTTTTAATATAATGTTTAGCCAAAGATTCCTAACTCTATGGTAGGATTTGGTACTGGAAATAAAATGCTATTAATAATAAAAGCTAAAATCTGTCAATAGCTTAGTAGAGGTAGTTGGGTAGTGGGTGGTACGGATAGTGCGGTAGAGAACCAATGAGCACTGTAATGAAATGATCACACATAGGCAAGCTCTCCTGGAGAACCAGCATATTGTTTGGACCATGAGAAAGAAGGTCATATTTTCAGTTTTTGGAGCTGAGGCCTGGAAGAAGCATGGGTCTCTTGTGTCTTCTATTGCATGAAAGATGAATAAACTTCTCTTTTGTTTAAGCCAGTTTTTTTCCCCCTTTTCTATTATGTTCAGCCAAACATTCCTAACTATATAGTAGGATTTGGTACTGAATGTGGAATGCTGCAACAATAAAAACAAAAATGTGTCAATGGCTTACTGGAGGCCGTTCGGTAATAAATGGGCAGTGCAGATATTATAGTCTAGAGAGCCAGTGATTGCTATAATGTAATAAAATATAGACAATTTATCCTCTTGGAAGGTATACACCTACAGATAGAGGCCAGAACATGAAGGGAAAAGTATAACACATTCAGAATGTGAGAGAGTGTTGTCTGCTACCTGATGTTTTTAGAGAACTCTTAAGATAAAGACTTTCGGGATGGATTTAGATAATCATCAAGCAAAAAATGGAAAGGCAGAAAATTTTCTCTTTTGCTAAAGAAGGATTCTCTACTATGCCAAAAACTATCTTGATTGGGATTTCCCTAATTTACACCCTTACACGGGTGAAACTGAAGCCTTAGACTCAGTTAAAACTGTGGTCTTTTAAGGATCCTTGACCAGGCAATCCTTTGGTAAAAGGTCAAATTAAAGGTATAATCTCTACTCATTCAGCAAATTGTTGGTGAGCACCTCTAATTTCCTAAGTGCTATTGAAACAGAAAGGAAATTAAAAAAAAGGTAAGGAGGAGTAAGGGGTGTCACTGAAAATAAGGTAGGTGAGGTCGTCCTCGTTGAAAAGTATCATAAAACTGTTCTGAAAACAAAGGGGGAAAGGTGTCACCCCAGGACTTGCAAGGGTTTGAGCCCTGGACTCTGGACTGAGGGTATCTCAGGCAGGCAGAGTGGTCAGTATAAAAGATCCTGATTTGTGCCAGGTGAGTTTGGAATGGCAGAGGCTAGTACAATTAGAAAGACAGTAAAGTCAGAGACTTACTGAGGTGGGTCAGACCCTGTACAGCCTTGTGGACTGTTGGGATAGTTGGCTTTTGCTTTGGTTGGGAGCCTTTGAAGAGTGTAATTGAGGAATAAATTGATGTAGTTTATGTTTCAAAAGTCTCACAGAAGTGATTAAAAAGTAGAAGTAGAGGCATAAGGGGAAAAGAATAAGAAGGACTGTAGAGGACAGTGCAGCGTTCAGTAAAGAGAGGAGGGTCTGCTCCGTAGTGTGCCAGCAAGGGGCTCAGAAGTGGCTGAAGGCTGCATAATTTGAAGGTAGAACCAACAACATTTCTGAGATGTCATCTTCCTACCCAAACTTATTTTTTTTTCCAGAAGGCTTAAGGCAGTGGCCATTTATCTGAGGTAAATGGGAATAAGATTAATATTAAAATTTAAAGCAAATTTCTCTCCATGATGTGGGTGGGCCTCATCCAATCACTTGAAAGCTTGAATAGAATAAAAGACTGACTTCCCCTGAGCAAGAGAGGCCTTCAGACTTGGACTACAGAGTTCTCCAGAGAACCATAACCAAAAGGGTGTGTGTGTGTGTGTGTGTGTGTGTGTGTGTGTGTGTGTGGAGAGAGAGAGAGAGAGAGAGAGAGAGAGAGAGGTTTATTTCTGGCTCATGCAATTGTAGAGGCTGGCAAGTCCAAACTCTACAGGGTGGGCCACAGGCTGCAGACTCAGTAATGAGTCATATCAATGTAGGAATTGCCATTTTTATACCTCAAATGACACCATAAAGAAAGTAAAAAAGCCAACTTTAGAATGGGAGACAATACTTGAAAATTACATAACTGATAAAGGACTTGTATCTAGATTATATAAAGATTTTACAACTTAACAACAGAAAGAAAAATAATCCAATTGAAAAATGGGCAAAGGATTTGATTAGATAATTCTCCAAAGAAAATATACAAGTGGCCAATAAGTATGTCACGAGATGCTCAACGTTATCATTAGGGGAATGCACATCAAAATCACATTAAGAGACTACATCACATCCACTCAGATAGCTATAATAAAAAAGAGACAATAATAAGTTCTGGAAGATGTGGAAAAATTGGAACTCTAGTACAGCTTGGCAATGCCTCAAATATTAATCATAGATTTACCCTACAATGAAGCAACTATAATACTGGGTATGTAATCAAGAGAAATGAAAACATATGTCCATACAAGAACTTGTACATGAATGTTTATAGCAGTATTATTCATAATAGTCAACAAGTGAAAACAAGACAATTATCTACCAACCAATTAACAGGTGAACAAAAGTGGTATGTCCATACAACTTAATATTATTCATCCCTAATAAGAAACGAGTACCGAACATCCAAAACCTTGAAAACATTACGCTGACCAGAAGAATCCAGTTACAAAGCCACATCTATGATTCATGAAAGTCCAGAATACACGGATCCACAGAGACAGACAGTAGATAGGTGGTTGCCTGGGGCTGTGAGGAGAGAAGAATGGGGAGTGACTGTTAGCAGATGTGGGGGATCTCTCCAGGTGATGAACTGTTCCGGAATCAAGGTTGCACAATTCCGCGAGTACATTAAAAACCCTGAACTGTATACATTAAAAGGGTGAAATTAGTGGTATGTGAAGTATATCTCAACAGAGCTGTTCAAAAGACCACAACAAAAGATAAAAAATCCAGACCAGGTTTACCTGATTGTCAGGGGTTGAAATAGATGTAACTGTCTATTAATGTTAGTGCCTCCGGCAGTGCCAGGAAATGTTAGTCCCTGTGCCTGCTGTTGAGTATCTTGTGTGCTTGGACCTGTTTTCCATCCTGTCAGTGGTGAGCACAGATGCTCAGCCGTCATCAGCATGCTCGGTCACTCTTGCACTTATTTCCTCTCTAGCTGCCTCCTTCCATGACCACATCTGAGCAGCTATTCAGTTAGACTCGGAAGAATGCCATAAAACCTCTACTTGCCCACATGGTTTCCTTCTCCAATTCTGTTTTCAGCCTAACATTTTCACTCAGTGGGGAGGGTGGAGCTAACAGGGAAAATACATTATAGGAGTGGTGGGGTGGAATGTGTTGTTGCTGCCCCCAGTGCTCTTCATTCCACTTTATGCATGAAGAGGGACTTGAATAAATCACTGAAACCACTGGCTAATTGAAGCTGAACTTGACATTTCTTTACATTTCATTTACAAGACCCAGGGCTTAAAAGAAGTGAAAATGGTTGTAACAAGGATTTAAAACAGAGGCTCCATAAGCAAAGCTGTCATTGTATTTTATTATAATAACACATGAACTTATCTGAACACTTAATAGGTACTAAGACTTGTTCTAATTGCTTGATGTGTAACTCACTTGACCCACACTGCATCCTAATGAAGTAGGTAATAGCCTTGTTTTACAGATGAAGACAGCTGAAGGTAGAAGAGGTTGGCAATTCACTTAAGGTCACAGACCAAGAATTAGCAGAGCCCAGACACTCTGATAGAGTCTGCATTTCTGACTGTTGTGCTTCCCTGTCTTTTCCATAGTCTCTTGAGCCCATATCTCAGACATTTAGTATCCATGCACTTATGTTAGCCAGTCATTATAATTAGTATAATTGCAGAAAGCTTCTTTTCTTCTTACTCAGAAGTAGCCTAAGGGTTAGCATTTTAGTTTGAAACTAATTATATACCGGTACATATTCTAAACTGGATGTGCAGTGACTACTATACACCCAAACCTATTTTCTTCCTTTGGCTTCTTAGCTGGATATATTCTCCACCTTTTTTTAAATGTTTTTTATTTTATTATTAGAGACCATGTGACTGAGTTCCAATTAATGGAATCCAGATTCCAGAGCTGGTTTATCAAAAGCTCCCCTGCTCTTCTCTTCTCTTTTTCCTTCCTGATGGACTGGAATAGCAACTGTCAGGGTGATCCTTATAGCCACATTTTGAAGACAGTATAGTTGCTGACAGCCAGTGATTCTGAAAGATTATATAGAGGAATTGCCTCACTATGAGAATGAACATGACTGTAGCTAAAGTGAGAAATACATCTGTTTTGTTACTAAAATGTTAGGGTCTATATTTTTGATTACAGCATCACATCATGACTAATGCATTCTTATTCTTCTGAATTGCATCTTATTTAATCATTATTTAATGTGTGAATGAAAGAATAAATGGGAAGGTGAGTGGAGGGGGTAAGGAAGCATTTCTTTAGTCCTTAGGATTTGCTAGAATCTTATAATGTATTTCAAATCCTTACATCCTATTGAAGTGAATAATTAGCATAAGGGTACATACTAAATCTATACTTTCCACTACATTAGCGTGTCTCATACAATGACAACTTATTTTTCTTCTCTAAATGTGAATGAGTAGAGGAAAAATCACAGGGAAGTAAAGTCACTGCCTCCATCCAGGATAGGTAGATTGGTGAATCCCTTGTAGTTCTAATATTCCTGAATGAATAGTTCAGAGACTTTGAGGCTGCTTTTTTGGTTATTATCCCAGGTTTCAGGGCATTCATTTCTTCCTCTTTTAATAGAAATTACTTCATTTTTGTCTTCAACTGTTGGCCATCTTTTAAAATAATTTCAGAAAGTGTTGAATCTATATTGTTAAGCTTAGACAGTGATCAAATTTACTTTTCTCCATTCTTTTCTTTTTGTTTTGGTTCTTATTTTTTATCCAAAGTAATACAATTTTATGGCAGATTACTGTGATAATTTAAGATAGAAATTATAATAATACTTAATAGAAGTTATAGTTTTGTACATAAAAGAAAGTAGTTATCTAAATGCAAGTTTTCTCAGGTATCTTCTTATTCCTATTCAGTATAATATAAACATTTTATTCACGGGAAAAGTTGAAGGCATTATATTATCTTTGTCTTTAACTGAAACATATTAACATGAGTTTTTAAAAACAAAAATTTATATTACTTATTTTTATAAGAATAAGAAAAAAATCTTTTCTGGGCTCTGGATAGCTGTTTATTCCAGTGATACTGCTATTGTGTGACAGTAATTATTGCAAGTCAGGTTTGCTTTCTTAGCAGCTGGAAGAAGAGGAATGATCCCTTCCAGAGGCACAGCAGAAAATGAATCTGTTCTTAATCTAAACTGAAATGTTGAGACCATAATGACAAAATCCACACTCTATCCAATTTGGACATCATTTGGAGTTGATTTCAGCCTGTCCTATGCAAATGGATTTCTTGTTATAATTTCAAGTTACAGCTACAGATACTTTAAGCACCATTTGTGCCGTAAAATCAAGAACCTTCTTTTTTTCTTTGTCCTCCAAATGATGATAGGTATTTATTTGGGAATTTAAATCTGAGAAACAGTATTCTTCAAGGCGTAATCTAAAGCCACTTAGCAAAATATGTGAACTCTTTTACAACATGCAAACATTTTCTTTATGAACAAAGTACTGGAGAGTTTTGAACAGCGCCTGCATTCATGGTCGGAACTGTTATTCTTTTACTTGTGCCTTGCTCTCTGTGCACTTAAAGTTCTCATCCATAAATCACTTTTATGAAATGAATAAACAGCTTCTTTCATTGAAAAAGTACAAACTGACTCCTGGTTACATTAAAGCTAAGAGTAACATATTGATAGAGAGTTCTGCAAAAAGGAAATGAATGTGGGTTTGTGCCTGAGAGGAAGCAAACTCATTAAAGCAAAAGTGAAATTAAATTGGAAATAATGACAAAGAGCAAAACTCAGGTTCAGTGAGGTTTAAGCCTATTGACATTTTGTTCACAATTGTTTAAGAAAGCCCTTAATGAATTTTCATCAGGAATTTAGACAGTGGCTGATTGTTGATGAACATGAAGCACACTGCTTAAATATTTAATAGAAGTCATCAAAGCCAGAGGAAATGACCCGATGAAAAAGGAATTAGGGATGCTAATTTGTACCTGATATTTCATGTGGTAAGAAGTTAATTTTATATGAGTTTGCACACCATGTCTCTTTAGTGCTTGTAAACATTCTCTGTGTTGTATGTAATAAAAGGAAATTATATATTGTTGTGTGGTGCCCACCACCCAAAGTCAAATCATCTTCAGTCACCATATATTTGGCCCACTTTACCCAATACTATCCCCTTACCCTCCTTCCCTCTACTAACCACCATACTATTGTCTGTGTCTATGATTTTTTTTAAAATATGTTTTTATTGATTTCAGAGAGGGAAGGAAAGAGAGAGATAGAAACATCAATGATGAGAGAGAATCATTGATCAGCTGCCTCCTGCATGCCACACCCCCTGCTGGGAATGGAGCTAGCAACCCAGGCATGTGCCCTTGACTGGAATCAAACGTGGATCCCTTCAGTCCACAAGCTGACACTCTATTCACTGAGCCAAACTGGGTAGAAAATTTCAGTTTTATATCCCACGTATGGGTGAAATAATATGGTTCTTAGCTTTTAATGGCTGGCTTTTTTCACTTAGTATGATATTCTCAAGGTCTATGCATTTGTAGTCGCAAATGGCAGTATTTCTTCTATTTTATGGCTGGGTAGTATTCCATGTATATTCTTTATCCAATCATCTATCGAGGACACTTTGGTTGTTTACACTTGAAGGCTATATAATCTTTATAACCAATGTCACCTCAATAGATTTAATTTAAGAAAATTAAAAAGAAAATAAAAGGAAATAGAGGTTGGATCTACAGAGTAAAGTAGAATGAAACTCATGTATACACTAAAGTAGCTGAATAAATTTAAGTGTCTGATAAATTTCTATACAGAAAAGGTTAGGTAATTTTTATCCATATAAATATAGTAAGTGATACCAAAGTAAAATAAAATGCTCAGAAAAACATTTGTCCCGAAGAACTTTTCATAAGGCATCAAAATATTTAGACAAATTGAACAAACGTTTGATGTCATGCAGGCCAAACATCTGGATTATTGGCTGAAAAACACCTGAGGTGCATATACTGAATGGTGCTTTCCTGACATGTGGCAAAACCCTAAGCAGATGATACTGTTTCATATTGTTTTCTTATTTTAATTTATACTATACTTTCAATTTGAAATTAATCTAATCTAATAAAAGAGCAATATGAAAATTAACCATCACTCCAAGACACCCAAGCCACGCCCACCAGCCAATCAGAAAGGTTATCTGCAAATTAACCCAGCCAAGATGGCGGCTGGCAGCCATGAAGCTAGAGCAAACAGGAGGCTTCTGTTTGGAGGAAACTGCCTGCCTCGGTGGCTCAAAGCAACAAAGTTTCAATTATAGAAGCTGAAGCAAAAGGAGGCTTCATTGCCTGCCTAAGCAGGCTGTGGATTCCACTCAAGGCAACAACGTTTCAATTATAGAAGATAAATAAACCCCAGAAACCTGCTTCCAGCTAGCCTCGCTGGGACCTTGGGTCAATGGGAGTTGTGGCCAGACTGCAAACAGCCATCAGCCCCTCACCCAGGCTGCCCAGGCACCCCTGTAGGGACCCAAATCCTGAAGGGACTGTGGAAAGCCTGAAAATGACCCTCAGCCCCTCACCCAGGCTGGCCACTAGATTCCCCACTAGGGGGCTTGGCCAGCTTGCAAACAGCCATCAGCCCCTCACCCAGGCTGGCCAGGCATGCCAGTAGGTGGACATCCCCCGAGGGGTCCCAGACTGCGAGAGGGCATAGGCTGGGCTGAGGTACCCCCCCAAGTGCACAAATTTTTGTGCACTAGGCCCCTAGTTTCATATAATTTTCAAACAAGGTCTACTGATATACCTATTACCCAATAATTTAAAATGGAAGTTTTAAAATCATGAAGTGATTCCAGAAGTTTAAAAAGAATATGCAGTCTCCTTTAATGTATAATTAAATAAGTTATATTTTGACCTCTGGAGCTGCATATTGTTGAAACCTACAAATAACAAAAGAAAAATCTTGCAAAGTTGAAAATATTACCTACAGAACATAATTTACAGGTGTAACATTTAAGATACTAGTACAAACAGTAACCAAAGAGTCACTACATTTACAAATTTTTTCCACTTATGCACATCTTATGTTCCAATAAAGTTAAACTTATTAAGATTCCATGACCAGTGTCAAAATCATTTACAAAACTTCCTTTGTACATAAACGTTTCCTTTTTTATCTCCTAATTCCACCCTAGAGATCCCTAACCTCGTTCTATGATTGTTGACTTTCCACTCTTCCCATCTCTCTGTGTTTTCCAAGCTGATCCAGCTGTTGTGGTGTGCCGGCTTTGCTCATAAAGTCTTTCCCTGGGAGATAAGGTTTGCCTTCAGATAATCTTAGGACATCCCTTCATTTCCTCTCATGCATGAGGACTTTCAAATGCAGCCTTTCCAGTCTTAACAGTGCCATAAATATTCTTCTGGCACATTAAAGATGATTAACTTTTCTTTTTGCTTGCATGATTTATAGGCAATTCCATTGCTATCCCACAGTGAAGTCAAAATCATTTCGCAACATTGGGAAGTCTAGATGTCATGAAACATCAACATGAATACCTTCTGCAAGCAAGCAGGAGTGGGAAATTATAGCAATCAAACCTCACATTATTGCTTATTAACAACCCCACTATTAACAGAGTTTCCAGTTAGGAAGACAATCCAGACAATGACAAGTTAAGGCTATTCTCAAAGACAGCGGGGAAGTTTAGAGGGGAAAAGGTAAAAGTCTAAGTCTGAATTTGAGAAAGAGATTTGATGGTGATGGCGGGGGGGAGGGTAACCCATTCAGTCCTCATGCTCCAGTCCTAGTCTCGTTTTAACCCTTTCTCACCCACATCCCCTGAATACAGTTTCCCCAAGATCCATGCTTTCATAGACTCCTCTCTCTGCTCCCTTCCTTCTCTGCCCCAAGAAGAGTTAGATATTTCTTGTTTGCTTCTAGGGAAACTGACATAATTGTGGTTAATGCTTTTAGTTTCTGAGGACAGTCACTTTCTGAGGTAGATGACTCTCCACCAGACAGTTCTTCTAAAGCAATGCAGAATCCATACATTAACTCTTCAGCATGAGAGCCCTTCACATGTTGGAATCTCACTGACATGTTCTCTAGAACTGAACCCCTAATCCCAAAAAGCAACCCTCAAATCATCAGGTTTCCCAGGTCATACTGATGTAGAGAAGCCTCTTCTGGATATATGACTGCCAATATACTTTGAAAATCATGGTGCCCAGAAATTGTCTAGACACAAAATTTCAAGATATATACTATTATTATCCAAGTATTATCAAGATATATACTATTATTAATATAATTATAGGGATAGATTATCTTTTTTTAAGCACATATAAGTCTTTGGACCTAAAAATTTTGTGATAAAGTATCCATATCTTTTTAAATATATACTAGAGTCCCGGTGCACAAAAATTTGTGCACTCGGGGAAGGGTGTTCCTCAGCCCATTCTGTGCCCTCTCTCAGTCTGGGACCCCTCGGGGGATGTCCACCTGCTGGCTTAGGCCTGCTGCCCGGGGGATCGGACCTAAGCTGGCAGTCAGCTATCCCTCTGGCAGCCCGGGAGCCCACAGGGGATGTCCACTTGCCAGTGGGGATCAGGCCTAAGCTGCAGTCAGACATCCTTAGTGCTGCTGAGGAGGCAGGAGAGGCTCCCACCATGACTGCTGTGCTGGCAGCCATCAGCCTGACTTATGGCTGAGCAGAGTTTGCCCTGTGGGAGCACACTGACCACCAGGGGGCAGCTCCTGCATTGAGCATCTGTCCCCTGGTGGTCAGTGTGTGTCATAGTGACCAGTCATTCCCAGTTGTTCTGCTGTTAGGGTCAATTTGCATATTACCCTTTTATTATATAGGATAAATGCTGTCAAGTTTTACCATCATTATACTATATTTTATATAGTTGTTCAAATGATGTTACCAATCTGTAGTAATAAAAAGCTAATATGCAAATGGTCATCACACCCTCATGCCATAACGACCCATTAGCAGAGGGCTGCATCCCTGCCCAGCAGCAGGAGGGGATGTGATACGCTGATGGGGCTTGATGGGGGGTGTGATTGGCCGGGTCTGGATCTCACTTGATTTTGAGGAGTGTGCAGGTGGGCAGGGACTTGACTCTGGGTCCTGTGGCATGTCTCAGACTCTAACAGGAGGGAGGAGGGAGCTGGATACCCACACCCATGACCCACACAGCAAGGTGGAGGTGCTTAT